>JAOVYV010000019.1:13933588-13958793 GCA_025674545.1 Hassar affinis
CCCTCTGACCACTGTGCAGGACTTGTAGATGTCATTCCCAAGACGAATTGACGCTGTATTGGCCACAAAAGGAGGCCAACTCCCCTACCCCATACTAATAAATTATTGTGGTCTAAAATGGCAGGTGTTTCAGTTTCATTGTCTAACACCTGTATATACACACACATGTATAACCCTGAATTTGCCTAAATGTGGCAATTATTGTGATGCATATCATATTTGGAAATTGTCAAAGGAAAAGTATTGAGGTCAGTATTGTGATATCACAGTGCTATTGAATTCTAGATTCTGATTGGTCAGAATGATTTTGTTGAAATTCTTTGCACCTCTCTTTATTATGACTGCTTTTATTGAAAAAAATGGTAATTTATTTAAGTCTCAGCAAATTTATTAACAGTTTAACAAAGAGCTCTCTCTATTGGAGCTAATAGTAATGACAGCTGATACCTATTTTTCTGCATTTAAATATTCGTATTATCAAATTCCTTCATGGTTAGGACTGGAAAATCTTTTCGGTTCGCTTGGTATTTTGTAAACTCGATACATTGACACTAGAATACAACCGAAATTGGGTTGAATTAACCGACGTAGCTGTTTGTTCCATCTTAGTGTGGTGTTGCTTTTATAACACCCTTTACCGTTTGAATAAACAGTTTGATTCCACAGATTAAAAGGCCCAAAGCAGGCTTCCTGGATGCAGCTAGCACCCTAGTTAGCCTCGGTGTTTTTAACAAGAGCCTGGTCTTATCTTTGAATATCGGAGGCACTGATAATCCTGCACTCTCCTCTCCAGTACACCAAGAGCAGATTGGCCCGATAAGCTTCATAGAGCTTGTGAGGTGAGATAACACCAGCGTCAGGCTGCAGCGATGTGAGAGAGGCAATGAGTGCAGCTGAGCTGCACCACAAAACCACCAACGCTCACGCAACAGCCGTAACAACTGTGACTCCGAGCAGCTCTCCAAGCCAGACCATGTGGCTTATAACGAGTACTCGCTGCTGTCCAGCACTTTGGCTGTAAAAGTTATAGCCACCATTTGCACAAAAAAAAAAGAAATTTTGGGCATTTATTTTACTGTGTTCTTTTAGACTCTTCATGTCCAGGACATCATGCACCTTCTCTATAAACGTGGTCAGCACTTATTTATTTATTTATTTATTATTTTTTTCCCTTCCAGTCTCCCACAAGGGTATCGTTTTTTACTAGTTGATTTCCATAATCAGTTGGGGAAAACATGGTCGATTGAGTCACCCAGCCAACAACTTAAAGAGCCCTTGAAATTCCAAGGACCTGTAAAGCCGCCATTAAAGTTTGTCCATTTATCTGCCCTGTTATGTGTAAAATTGTAAAATGTGCCAATCACCGGCTGATTGGATTGTGTTAATACAGTCCCTAACACATTAACGATCTGTTAACCGAGTATGATAATAATTAAACCGATGCGAGTTTCAGGTCGTCCAATTAAAATATCTTTTTTTTTCCACAAAGGTTGCCTTGGAAAGGAGAGAAAGGGTTGTAGAATGAATCTTGTGGTTTTTTTTTATTATTATTAATTTATTAGGAAAATGTAAGGCATGCTTTCATGATGTTAATTGTAGTTTCTTTTTTAATTTTGATTGCAGGTAATTTCTCTAATCACAGCCCGTTAATTGCTCATTATAAAGGTTTGTATTGTTTGGATAATGGAACAGTAAGAGCAGCTATCTGTGTCTGATTTAAGACAGACGTCTTTTTTTCTAAAGTAAATTAGATTAGATTATTTCTATTTTTTTATTTTTAAGACTCGACAATCTACGGCACTCACAGGTACTCTATTTGATAGCTGCAGGTGATTTATTTAATGCCTCACATGGCTTGATTCTTTCACTGCACGTCATGAAGCGTTGCTCTGTTCCTGTTGAATAGAAAGATTCTTCTTTATTTCTGTACAATTGGCATGCTGTAGATATTTAATGTCTAATAAATCCAGCTGTCTTGCTGTGCTTTTTTGTAGCTGTTGTTTATGTAACCCAAATTCAGCATCTCTTGGCAGGCACCCAATTATGGACAGGCTTTAAAAGGCCCTGGTTGAACTGTAAAGATTTACACTTGCAGCCCTCTGATCTGAGATCTGGCTTCTGTCTTCGCTGTCGAGAAGTGAGATGTATCGATTAAAGATTTAGCACAGAGTTACATCACATGCATTGGACTGCACGTCTTTACTACAGCGCAGGAGGAGTGTCTGAGCCGCTCACCAACAACAAGTAGCTTGTTGTTGCTCCATTTTCTCATTATTTATTGCAATTTGATTGAAACCGATGATGATAAATTTATATAAAAAAGGTCCGAGTTTGAGATTCACTGTGGGCTTTACAAAATGAGAGGCAGTATTGGGGAGTTCAGCATGAATACCAAGTAAAAGTAAACGCAGATAGGCAGACAAGGCAGGCTCGTCTTATTAAAGCGATAAGGATCGTGGTTGTGCACAGGGCTTTCTGACCGAGGTGCTTTTCACTAGCCGTCTCCTTATCTGCAGCCTGCAACTGGAGATGAAGGGATTACAGTCAGAGCAGAGTGCTGGGAGCCCAGTACGGTGCCAGGTGGTACACCAAGCCTTCTGTGAACATCTAAAGCCATTCTGCCTCACCACACACACATACTGAAATCAGGTTTAAGCAGTGGCCATAGCGATGGAGATGAAGCGAGCACAGGCTAGCCGAGATAACAGGGCGGCGCGAAAGGCCGAAGGAGGCCCCGTGTCTTTTCGACTTGCTCCAAACCCTCCCTCACCTGGCCAGTGGTGCTGAATAGCCACTGGTTAACGGGCCTCTGACCCTCTACCCATCAGGCAAGCTCGGCTTAAGGAGGCTTTAGCCGCACTCTCTTTTGTCACCACGGGGTTCTTAGATAGGCTACTGTTCTGCTATGCACCTCGTTAAGAACGCAAAAGAAAGCCCAGGCTTTCAGAGCAAAGTCAGATCTTTCCTTCTTTCCCAAGTCTTCACATACTTTCAGTCGTCACACCTGTTATACACAAATTCCTCGAGAAACTCAAGGTTTTTGCAGAACCTTATAACAGATTGCCTCCCGATGTCAGAGGGTTTTAAGTACAAAAAGGTAAGACGCTAAATGATCCAATGCACACTTTTTTTTTATTTTTGTCTTCTGGTGGAGCAGTCAGAGGCTACTACGGTTTGAAATGTTCAAAATGGCTGACCTCCTGAAAGAGAATGAGACATTCACTGTGTTCACAAATTAGGAGTAAAAAGTGTAAGACATAAATTTGGGGAATTTTATCATTCATTTAAAGAAGCGATAATTTGTCATGTAACTCTAATACTGATTTCTAGTATTATAGAGACAGTCTAAGAATATAATGTGCGGTAATCTAACCTCGTAAAATGAGGTACTGCATTTCGTAAATTGTCCTAGATGTCTGGTGATGAATGTGATGGAAACGTATGGCAGGTCATTTCCTCACACACCGTACTCAAGTATCTACTCTGTTTTAATTGTGTGAGCAAAAATGGACGACATCCCTTATTATTCTTATTTCCTTATTGATCTTATTTCCAGGAAAAGTTTGCCTGCTTTATGAAAGTGTTTTCAGTCAAGTGGTCTTTATAAGCCAGCAGTTTCCTCTTTCCAGCAAAGTACAGTGTTTTAATCCCATCAATTTCCCATTAGCATCTGGTTTCTGGCTCTTGCCACATGAAAGAAGACATGTCGGTTCCCCCTCGGTGATTCTAATGCACCGGTGAGCTCTGTGCACAATGAAGGGCCAGAGCAAAGAGCCAAGCCAAGCGTGCATGGGGGCTGTGTGAATGCACTGCTGGGGCTCCGGAATCCCCTGGAAGTATCAAATCAGAGCCTTCCACGGGCTTCCACCGAGAGGGGCTCTAATTAGCTGCTTTGTTGCCTGTTGAATAGGGTGCCAGAGACTGGCAAGGGGCCCCCAATAGAGCGATACAAGTGTGCTAAGAAGGGGGTCATAAAATACCCATCACAATAGATCTGTGTGCAGCCGGGACAGGTAGGACCAATGGAACTCCATCGCTTGTTTATCTGTTAAACCTGGGCTAGTGTTGGTTCAGGGGACTTTAAAAACAATATTGGTGTTGCTTCATGTATAATGTCCCATGCATTGGAGCATTTCTTTCTTTCTCTATATATATATTTTTTTTGGTATGGCATGAAGAAAACCTCACTCAGTCTCAAAGCATTATCTTAAGCAGGCAGCATTTGAGGTATTGAATGGACACAGTAAGGGAACCGGATTCCGTGTGGTGTGTTTTAAGCTGCATTGTAATCCTGTGGGATCAGTTGGATAAAGTGTGGAATGAAGCTTAAAACCATAATTAATTTATGTATTTGCTGACTTGAGGCACCCGTTGAGACGGCCAGTAGGAACGGCTGGATGATGGATGGCATGCCCTTAGGAGACTGAGCCCGGGGGAGTGACGGGTTCGAGTTCGAAACACTTACATTATGGAATTCATAATGCGTCTAATTCAACAGACAAGGCACGGTTTTACTCGTGAGAGCATGCACACTGCTGTCATTTATGCCAGAAGCGAGCTTTTCCTCTTTCCCTGACGAGAAACGATTATTGCGTGGTCAACAATACGACCGTTACGGCTCACTTTATCATCTGCAAGAGTAAGACTCTTGTGTAAAAACCGAAATACTCGGAAAATCTTTAAACCACGCCACTGTTGATTTCTGATGCTCCTACACAGCCATATTGTTTGTAGTCTGCACTTTATCATTCTTATGACCTGTTCAAATCCAAAGTGAGTCTACATGAGTCGAAATGTGTTTCTGTGGATGAATGAATATAGCGCTTTACCCCCTTTTTTTATTGCTCACCCATTTTTGACTTGTCACTGAAAATGGGGGTTGGATTTTTATCGACGTGTTCCAGCGACTTGAGCTTTCTCCTTTCAGTTCAGGCTGAAGTATTTTATGTTCCCTCGCTGTCTGGAGTCCAAAAGCCATTCCGTTTACTGGACTGATCACCAGTGCAGCCTGCTGTGACATGTCATGACTCAAACCGCATCATTTATGCTGTTTGTGTCCATGGCAGGGTGATACAGATGATGCTGTCAGGAGGCGCCGTACACCATTAGGCATAGTGTGATGCAGAGTCTCCATGTTTTCTTCCCCCAGCACACCATCCTCTGCAGCCGTGTCCTGCAATCTTCTCCTGTGTGACCTTCACAAAGAAAGTTACATTCATTCTGGGGCTTTCTTTCATGCATTGGCTGTATATGGAAGCTAGAGTCCCTAACAGGTGTTGGTGCCTTATCGTTGTGTCATGTCTTATCTCTGGGGCTCAGCTTCCTGTACCCTAACCCTTGCTTCAGAGCGGGGAAGTGTTTCACTTAGCCTCTGACTTCTTGTACACGGAGACACGCAAACAGAAATGGTTCTTCAGTGCGTTCCGGCTGTGAAAGAGTCTCGCCACCCGAGGCCACAGATGGCCTCGGGTGCACACTCTCGCACACCTCTCAGAATTGTGCCCTTCTGCTCACCGTGGCTGCACCAGTATTCATTTACTTTATATCTGTGAGGCCAGTGTTACATCAGAGATGGAGAAAAATGGTGGTTTAAGTGGGCAGATTGGGGTGGGCAGGACGAATGGAATTAAAGTCTTATAGAATCAGTTTCATCATCACAGTAAGCAAGTGAACTTCCAGTTCCTTCGCAAAAGTTATATCACAACTTGCCTGTATAATTTAAGACCATGTCTTGTATTATTATTTGAAAGCAGTTCAAACATCCCATTTTTGCACTAATACCATACCTTAGGAGCTGTTTGTTCAACCTCTGGCTCAGTGCTAGTGATTTGGAACTCGGAAGTAAGTTTTTGATTGAGTTTGTAGAAAGCTCTGTGGAAGCTCTGGGTCTGGGTCTGCCTGGTTTTAAATCCCACCTCTGTGGATGGAGTGCCGGGAGCCTGGGGGTCTCGGCGCCATGAGAGCGTCCATTGTGAGAGGTCGGCTCTGTTACAGTAGAGTGGATGCAGGGGTCTCGTCACAGACAAAGGTGGGGTCAAACAGGCCCCCATTATTTACAGTAGTCCCTTTCATTGCCCTAGTGAAACAGGAGCCTCCAGGGGCCTCATGGGAAGAGCAGTGTTTTTGCTCAGTCAGGCCTTCAGTAAGGTCAAAGAGCAATGTGGGTGGGGGCAGCTGACTTCCAGGGGCTTCATAGTAAGCCTTTTTTTTATTGATCCGCAAAGAATTCTGTCACATGGACAGAGTTTAGAAAAGCGAGTTGGGGGGTGACAGTTAGTGGTCAGGATCAGACCTGTTCAAATTGTAGGATGGGACAGAACACACCAGTGCCATTCCCATCACATGCACAAAGGACTTGGCAGACAATGTAAAAGCTTTCTTTTGTCTGCATTGTTTAGTCAGATTGGATGCAGTGCTGTACATAAATTTGTTCTACCGCAAGAAACTTCCTGCCACTTTCTCCATTTTGGTAATAAAACTGGCCATGTGGTTCGGCGTGTTATTGATTAACACTTAGATGAAAGCCGACACATTTAAGCTCATCATATGCCTTCTCGTTGGATCCAATCCCCCAAAGCCATTTGAAAGCAGTAATATTTGTTTTCTTTCATTAAGAAAGGGAAAGTGGTGCAGCCAACTCTTGGCTCTTCTGAGCACGGTGCAAAAGCACCATCTGCCAGTAGAATCCCACGTAATCTTGGCGTAATCTTGATTTAAATGTTAGAGAAGAAAGAAACGGAGCAGGCAAAGAAAGTGAAGCTTGCATCTAATATGCAGAACAGAACAGTCTGCTGGAACAGATTTTATTATTTTTAGTTACACAATGCCAGAGGGGTCAGAGTTCAGGGGGCAGAGGTCTGTATTCCGGGTGGGGTGATGGGATCCGGCATGACCCCAACCTTTAAGCCCTTTGTCTTGATTCTAACTCAAGCTCAATTGGACGGAGGCTTTGAATTTGGTTGATGAAAATGCAGACCAATCAATGAGGGGAAAGAACATTTTGTTTATAACCAGTAAATTAACAAAAGATGTGCTTGAAGTGAAATATTAATTAAGATCATTATTCGGTTTCTAAATGTACCAAACTCTGGTGCTCTGGTTTGTTTCACTGAGGCAGGGTCCCACCAGTCATTTTCTTTTTAGATTGATCAGCCTTGGCTTATTTTGTCTGTCCTTCCACTCCAGTGGCTAAAGTCATTTCCGAGCTCCACTTCCAGCCCAGTCCGTATGAGCGCTACATCTCTCTCGATCTCAGCGGCCTTCCAGAGCCAAATAGAGTTGTGTGAGTCCTGTGTGAGCTTCAGTGGCCTCGACTCCTCTCCCCCTCGCCCCATTGTCTCTGTGTCCCCTCTCCCCCGCTATTGTGATGAGGTAATGGCTCCTTCATTCTGGGCCTGTCAGCTGCGCTCTGTTGTCTAATGTGTGGAATGGTTAAAAATAAACCTTTTGTGTACACTAGCTGGAGAAAATATCCAGCTAGTGAGAGAGTGGGGCCTGGAGTCTAGTGCAGGGAGGGGAAGTTGTTAGCACCAGTGTGCTAGTCATAGCGCAGTGCATATGCTTCCTACAGAGTCGAGGCAGAGAAAAGCGAGCAATATAGTTATAGTCAGGTGTTCGATCAACAGGGGCATGATTTGGGTTTGTGTGACCCGTAGTGTGTTCATGATGTGAAGGGATTAAGGGTTGTGAACCTAAAATAAGTTCAGATTAAAGGAAAAATTAAATTCCCCTTAATTATATTAGTCAAATGTGATCATAATGCTTTTTATCTTCTATACCATGTAAACACTCAGAGGTCAAATTGCATTCCTGTGTACTGGAACAGAAGCAGGAATGTTGCCACAGCCTGAATCCATTTTGCCAGGGTTTCAGTCCAGAGTTTTTCTTACCTTTTATTTTAGCAATATTTTCCTCAAAGTCAGTGTTGGATCAGGAATGCCCAGGAGTACAGCTGAAAGTTCAGGCCTCCTTTATCCGGTTAAAGGAGTGAAAAATAAAAGAGAAAATTATATTTTAAGCCTTGTGTACTGCATAATTCTAAGAGGGACAATGAATTCTCACATTTTCCCCACTGGTCTTTTAAATCTTGTTCTTGCTGAACCAAACTGAAAACTTTGAAACTTTCGTACAAAAATGTGCATTCCCTTTACTACACGATAGCAATAGCAAAACAAACACAGAGGTCTGACCTGATTGGTTCAAGATTCATTTTCTGGATTTATTGTTTTGCTAATCGGTTTAGTTGTGATAGTTCTTAAAATGTACATTGTAAGGGTATCCATGGCTCCAGTTACAACTCAGTTAGAGTGTTCCTCATTGAGGAGTTGCATTGCAGCTATGAGCTGGTTTACTGTTCCTTTATATAATTTTTTTATTAGGTCTAAATATTTTCATTGCATGTTGTTTGGATCCAATTCATTTCCTGAAAAACTCCTGGAAAACATCTTATCAGTAAACCTTGTAAAAAATGAAATGAACTTGAATGAACACAAGTGTAGTTATAAAAGCCTTTGGTATGGTGGTTCCTGTTTATTGTTCTGTTACTGATGAAAATCTGTTTCAGAGTCTGCAGCGATCACAGGGTTATGTGGGTCATCGCTGCATGTTATTAGAAGTTCAGTTAAATGTAAATTTGAAAAAAAAAAAAAAAAATTCCATCCTGTATATTTGCAATCGATTTGCCCTTACCTGTTCTTGTCCTTGCCTATTATTATATGTTGGAGCATAAGAATGAAAATATTAAAATATTTGTCGTACCACTTGCATTATAGAGCCATGAATTGTTGTTCATTCTCCTCCATTTCCTTGACACAACTGGGTAAAGGTGAGTGCTTGAAATCCAAGTTGTCAGAATTGGTCCTCACAAGGCTATTGTACCATCTGTTGGATGGGGTGTCATCATCTTGCTTATGACGTATAATAAATCCTGGGAGAGGCCGAAGGCCGCAGAACTCTCAGATCTGTGGCTATATGCGCTTTCAGTGGTGCAAGTTGCTCTGGGTTTGGCTTGGCCTCAAGGTCTTGACCCGTGCCTTTGTTCCACAAGTCCGATTTTCCTCCACAAGAAGTGGGCTCTTAGGGCGTCCTCGACCCCCTGCTGAGTCTTCTACTCCACCACGTTAATAGTGGCACTGGAACTAATTTTCAAACCTCGGAAACCTTGAGATGCTGCATTGTATTCTGAATTCAAAGAATCTGATATTGATTGCATTTGTGAGCTCTTTGCCCTTTTAGGCAGTTAGTTCATATTTTGAATTGTGATGGTCGTTTTGCAGGCTTTTTTTTCCTCTGTACACAAATATTGCACTTAGAATACAGACTTCTTAAAGCAATATCGGATCAAATTTACACCTTTTCCCCACAGTTTCCTTAAGTGTCGTGAACATGCCTTAGACAAACTTGGTGTCTGACATTTTGCTAATGATTTTTTTCACTGTATGTGTATTGTAAGTCTATAATATACTTACCTAGGAAGAATATATTTTGGAAGACAAAGGAAGGCTGTTTGTCTGTTTCACCCACAATATGTCTTTTCACTTGTGTCTTGCTTATATTGACCTTGACTCATTATTATGGAGGAAAGGTGCAGGACAAGACAATTGTTGATCTCTTGTTTTCTCGCATGCCTTTGATTTCCTTTCTGGCTCCATTCAGGGTGACAGAGGGAGCACTTTTATTATTTTATTGGAGCAATGCAGAATTCTTTCAAAGGTGCCGGAGCTCGTCTTCCAATTCCAGCCGTACATTCTCACACCTGGTGTGTGACTTTGTGTGAGTGTGTGTGTCTACCTTTGTGTCAAAGCAATGTTTTAAATGTTTCTCTTCTGATGACTAATTCAACCAAAAAAAAAAAATCATTGTTTTACCTCTGATCAGCCAACACATGTTTTTGTCTGTCTTTTCACTGGAGGTATGAGACTAATTTAGCTAGCAGTAACACTGTACGTAAGCTGCATGTATAATCACACACTCTTGAGTTAAGATCTTCACTATCTCAGACTTGATGTGTGTGTGTTTTTTTTTTTTTGTAAAAATGAACATCACAGAGCTGAAGACATCATCGAAGCCAGATCAGTTTCTCTCAGTTTTGATTCACTCTGTGCCAACATCGAACTGAAGATAGGTGGAACTGTGTGAGAACTGATTCCCATAATAACATGGTGTTAAGAAGCCAGACTTTTCTTGGTTGCATTTGGGGAGATTTAAAGAGGAAAACTGACCCAACTGTTCATTTTGTGCATAATGAGAACTTGTCAAAAATGTGTCCATTTAAAGCAAAATTCTTAGGCATTGTCTAAGCATGCAGCTGAGATAGCAGTGTCTCTGTGTCAGCTTTGGGAAAGCTAAGGTAAAGACACTGGTCCCTGTTACACATGCCCACAGGGCCAAATTAAAAGTGAACAGTATGTAGACAGTGCACAGGCAGGGAAGAGGTCAATGTTAGATTTAGCACTTCTTGAAACATTTGTAGAATCTAACTAGAGAGATCTCTCGTCTCGGGCTGCTCTAAAAATATACGGCACATGTGGAGCACCCGCTGTCCCTGAAGATCCACCGGGAACTGTGTCTACCTGTCTGAGGCACTCAGAAGAGCACCAGATAAAGCAGTGCAAGCGAGAGGGGAGCTAGTGCAGTTGGAGACAGCCAGGGGGATTAGACATCATCGAGACAACCTTTCTGGTATGTCTCACTTAGGGCTGTATGTGGGATCTATCTATCTATCTATCTATCTATCTATCCATCTATCCATCCATCCATCCATCCATCCATCCATCTATCTATCCATCTATCCATCCATCTCTATCCTTGTTATCAAAATAATTGATGTGTGTAAACTATAAATCAAAAAAGAATGCAATGATGTGCGAATCATTTAAACCCTATATTCCATTGAAAATAGTACAAAGTCAACGTCTCAAATGTTGAAACTAAGAAATGTTATTTTAAAAAATATATATGCCATTTTAAGTTTGTTGCCAGCAGCACATTTCAAGAAAGTTGGGACCAGGCATGTTTACCACTGTGTTGCATCACTTCTTCTTTTAACAACACTCTGTAAGCATTTGAGAATGTAGAAGAGCAACTGCTGTAGTTCTGAAAGTGAAATGTTTTCCCCATTCTTGCTTGATTTAGGGCTGCTTAACAGTCTACTTTGTTTTTTATGTTTTTTTTTTCGTTTACTAATGCGCCAAATGTTTTCAGTGGGTAAACAGGTCTGGACTGCAGGCAGCCCAGTTTAGCTCCCAGACTCTTTCACTATGAAGCCATGCCACTGTAATAAGAATGTGGTTTGCCATTGTCTTGGTGAAATAAGCAAGGCCTTCCATGAAAAAGATGGCATAGGGATGGTAGCATATGCTCATATAGCATATACTTCAGCATTAATGTTGCCTTTACAGGTGTGTGAGTCAGCCATGCAATTCTGATTTGTCAGATCACAGGACAGTTTTTCACTTCGTGTCAGTCCATCTTAAATGAGCTCAGGCCCAGCTCAGGCGGCAGTGATTCTGGATCTTTTTTATATACGGTTTCTTCTTTGCATGGTAGAGTTTTAACTCGCATTTGTATGCACTGACGAACTGTATTCACACACAGTGGTTTTGGGGAAGTTGTCCTGAGTCCATGCACTGATTTCCACTCCAGAATTATGTCTGTTTTTAATGCAGTGCCGCCCGAGGGACTGAAGATCACAGCCACCCAGTATTGGTTTTCAGCCGTGTCCTTTGTCCCAGAGATTTCTCTGGATTTTCGGAATCTTTTAATGATATAATGTAATGTCAATGATGAAATCCCCAAATTCTTTGCTATTTTACATTGAGGAAAGATATTCACTTTTACAGTCCCAATGTTGCCCCAATCCTGGCTTTTTTAACATATAGCTGGCATCAAAGAATAAAAAATTCTCAGTTTCAACAGCTGATATATTGTGTTCAATACATATTGGCGAGAGAGAGTGAGAGTCAGAGAGAGTCAGAGATAGTGAGCAAGAGAGAGAACTGTGCAAAAGTTGGTGGCTCAAAAGGCACATATTTCAGTACAAAATTTTTATAGATGTTTGTTTTTATTACTTCTGCATTATTAAGTTAGTATAAAAAGATTTTATATTGCAGAACATAAACAAATTATAGAAAAAAATGTTTATATGTCATTAAAGAAAGCAACAGACCACTTTCCTCACTAAAACAAAAATGAAGGCTGCTGGGTTTTGCATGCAAAAAAAAGAAGCAAGTATGACTATCAGATTCTCCAGAAGAGCTGTAGCAGGTTCTCCAAGACGCTCAGTAAAACTTACCAGCTGATTACTATATAGTACTGTACAAACTGTACATCTTGGGCACTTGCTAAGATGCTTTCAGAAATAATGAACGTGTCTACCTAAAGGAATGCATTGTGCATTGCCGTAAACAATAATACACTAAAAGAAGTCAGTTTTATAAGGACATGAGCTGATATATGTATATATACACCAAGCAGCCATAGTATTAAAATCACCTGCCAATATCTCTATCTATCTATCTATCTATCTATCTATCTATCTATCTATTTATCTATCTATCTACATTTGAGTTAGTGCTGTTCAGCAGTGCTGTTGAAGGCTCTATTCTGATTGGTCGGATGTTGATTAATTTTTGATACCTGCAGCTCTGACAGTAGTGCAGCTGCAAATCACACAGCTATGTTAATACACTTGTTCTAAATATGTTATGTTTCTATAGTAACAGCTCATTCTCAGGGACTTTTTTTGGCGAACACTCAGCATAATCCAAGTCTAATAATGAATGGACTTTAAAAATGGTCAATTATTTAGCAAATAGAAATGTATAATCATTGATATGGTGAAGCATTGAGACCTTTTAATAAACATTTGTGAAACGAGTCTCTGTATTTTCTGCCACATGAAAGTCTTCAAGACTTTCGTTTTGTGGTTTCTCAATAATATCGACAAGCTGCGTTGTTTTTATTATGAACTTCAAGAGACAGAAAAAAGAGAGGCTGTGGAGTAACAACTCTTTATAGCTGTTATAATGCACGTAATAACAGGAACTAGTTTGTTTTGTGGATGTTCCACCATACCACTATAAATAGATGTAAAGTACAATGTGTTCTTCTTAATTTTATATATTTGTGAGAGGAATAGGACATTCCGAGATGTGCTGTTTTAGGTCACTCCATCTTGCTACTCCATTATTGCTTAGTTTCCTGTGTGACTATGCCTTGTTGTGTTTTATTCCTTACATATAGTAAGAGACACGTTGCATTGGTGAGATGTATATTAGTGTAACATTGGTGTGCTGTATATTAAAACAGGCATACAACATTCATACAAGTTTATTTTCTTGGGCAAAGGAAAAAGTGGTGTATTTTTATTTGTATATGGCAGGTGATGTTGTTGATGTCAGTATTGCAATTAGGATTAACAAAAATTGGTCTAGACTATGTAATATCAGGTAAAACATGAGTCATACACTCTAGACAAGCATGTATACATTTTTCATAATTGGCCATAGAGTTATCTTTTGGAGCAGCAAACCGGTGGTAATTGTGCTCTGTGCGCATCCTATTATTAGTAAATGACTGATAGAATTCAAATGATACAGGAGCAAATTTCCTGTAGCAGCCAGGAATACATACCGGAGCGATTATATCAGTTGCATTTATGATGTTTTGGTGGTTCGGGTGAACCAGTACAAGCAGCAGTGCTTGAATTAAACGCACGTCCTTCATTAAGCTAAATAACAGCGATGGAAAGGCCAATAAGACTTTTTATATGACATTTGTTATCCAAAAATACTTATTTAACGGGCTTGTAATTAATTCTGAAGGCTATTTACAATTCCAATTAGGCACGCAGGAAAAACAGCCATTTACTTTCTCCAACGATGGATTTCAGGCTGTGCGAGTAAGTTCTGTGCGGTTTAGACGCGGCAGTATTGTGTTTAGTATAACCGTATGGTTCCTGTGGATTGAGTCTGTGCCAGTTTGGATCTGGCACACGCTGGAGGAAATTGATAGCACCTGGGCATGAATGCCACGTTTCTTTCCAGATGAGAGCGGCTGCGCTTTTCTAGGTCAGTCTCTGTGCCCAGAGAATAGGCTGTGTTTTACCCATTACTTCTAATATGATCACTAATATTTTTACTCACTGCCCAACCCTGGGGCGATGGTGGGCCCAGGATAGTGAGAGAAACTAGATCAGTCACATCCACTGTCGTACTGGGAACATTTTATCTTTTTTTTTCTTCAAATGACAAGTGACAAATGATGAAATTAGGATAAACTGTGGCCTTCCCTGCTTTCTCACTTCTAACCGTAATAAGGCATGACTTAAGTAGACGCCGTTGGTCAGGTGTGCCTCATTTCTACACTATCGAACACGTGTAAAGTCTACAAATGGCATCGTCCTGGATCAAGATCAGTTGAGTGCAATTTTCTCCCAAAATGGCTTTCATGTGTAAATCTGTGTACAATTTATTTCATCATCTTTTCACACAGAAAGGTCAGAATCCTTTCAGAGTTTAGCAAGTATAACAGGTTAGGAAGGCTATAACATATCTTGAAGTTTTTTTTTTTAATTAAATAACAAATAATTCATTGTTTGGTGGAATTCCTTAAGTATGGGACATTTTCACAGAATTTGAAGACATTTTCCCACATTAGTTTAGCAGGGTAAACATGGTGGCACCACAGTGGAGTTCACTCTGTCCTTATGTAGGTGTTTCAGATAGGAAAGTTCGTCAGCAAGGAGACAAATGAATACTGAAGCACATGAAGTTACTTCCTTCTCTCTTAATTGTTGTAGTCCATTTAACACGTAAATGTTCATTTTCTTAAGAAGTCTTGAAGTTATGGCCCGTTATACTGAATATGTCATGTTCACAATACTCACTGTTAATGATGGCTAGCTATCTGGCTAACATAAGCTAACCTGACAGGATTTCTGAGGTGATTTGTTTATCATTCATACATTCATATCATGTTGTCATATGCATTATAGCTGTCTATGCTTATAAACATGTTCATTTTAACTAGCTGGCAAACACTTCTACCATGACAAGATTTCTAACAGAACTCTTGTCACATCCATGTAGGTTTATAAAACCTTTGCAGTTAATGCTAGCTTGCTTGCTAACATTTCGAATGTGACAGGATTTCTGAGGGGATTCTTGTCACATTCATATAGCTCTATATTCTTTACTGTTAATGACAGCTAGCTTGCTTGCTAACATTTCTAACCTGACAGGATTTCTGAGGGGATTCTTGTCACATTCATATAGATCTATATTCCTTACTGTTGATGCTAGCTAGCTTGCCTGCTAACATTTCTAACCTGACAGGATTTCTGAGGGGATTTTTGTCACATTCATATAGATCTATATTCTTTACTGTTAATGCTAGCTAGCTACCTTGCTAACATTTCGAACGTAACAGGATTTCTGAAGGGATTCTTGTCACATTTATGTAGGTTTATAATCTTACTACTAGTTAGCTGGCTAACATATCTAACCTGGCGGTAACTATTGTTAATTTCTTAGTTAACCTTGTTAATTCATTTTCAGGCTTGCTTTGATTGTTTGGAGCCTGCTTAGAGCCAAGTAAGGAACTTGAGTTCATATATGGACTCGGTGTGTGCCCCTTCTCAAAAAAAGTGCATCTAAAAACATGCTGAAAATGCTACAGAAGAAATGTCCAGCAGCACTTGGCTGTCTGTGATAATCAGTGAACATTTGTTGCTTTGTAGGTTTGCGGTAGCATGGCAGCAAGGTTGTGCGTGCATGCACGGCAAGGTAAACCCCAGCATGTACCGCTGTGCTTCTCTGATTCCTGCACACGCTCTCACTGAGCACGGGCGCATTTTAATTAAGGTGACATTTTGCTCGGCTGCGGGGATCAATGCAGGCAGATCGCTTCTAATGAGCGACGACCCTGCCTTTCATTCCCTGCTAATAGTGCCGCTGCCTCGCAAAGAAATATTATGGTTTTGCTTGATGTCTGTAGACAAAGTCAAAAATAGCTTCTATGTAGGCGCCACTGATGTGTCTAGGAAAATGTTATTTCATCAATTAGTACATGCGTGTGGTCTTTTTGTAGTCGGGGAAACAGCTCCCTTGCCAAATAGCACTGGGCTTTCTTTTTGGCTAATTAAATTTGGCCATTGTTTCAACGCTAAAGCACCAGCTATGATTTTGCCCGCGGACGCTTTTATTCGGCGTCCGACCACGTTGCCAGCCGGACCCAAGCCAACAGTCATGAAAGAATCCCATTTTCGTGATATGATTCTCATGTCTGTCTATTGTGGTCATATTGGTTATTGAAGCAAGAGCTAACTCATGCTAACCAGAAAGTGCATCCCACAGCTCTTTTTTTTTCTCCTCACTTCTATGTTAGTCATTTCAAAAGTGAAATTCATGAATGGCAAATGCAGCATTTAAATTGCTCTATGGTCAGTCTGGGCAAAAGCAGTGATATTTACAGCTGTTTTATTGCTTACATTGGTTTCTGTGGCGAGATGTTTCATAAAAACACTTGGACAAGAAGGACTGAGCTGTATGCGTGTGTGCATCACGTGCGCATTTGCTGGTGAGACCAGCCATTTCCTCTGGCAATGTGGCAGGGTGATGACTGCTGACAAGCTTGTGACATGAAACAAAGGAGGAAAGGATACTTGAAAGAAAGGAAGACCTCTCACAAGTTTGATTGTTCTAGTTTTAGTGCTTCCTCAAAAATAGCACTTACTTGAGAAGATGGCATGACAAACATGTCTATTCTTACCACCTTAAGATCCATTGCGTGCTTTTAAACGGTGCCTTCCATCTTTTAGTTACTGTTGCTATATTCCCCAGGATTCTATTATAGTAGTGGCTTGATTTTCCGGTCAGGTTTCCCTCTCTGTCTCATACTACTGCATCTGATCCCGATCCAGATAAAGGCAACACGGTCTTTCCTTCGAATACGAATGTCCTCTATCCGCGTGACGTAATTCTTCAGTAAGACCTGCAACACCTAATAGAATAAAGATTATTTATATACGATGCACCAAAAATCCCAGGCACGTTTACCGCGTAAAGAAGCACAGGCAAGGATAAACAGTCCCGCAGACATGTTAATGCACATGTATCCACCTTTAGACGCCTTGTCGAGAGTGTTGAGTGGCAAGATGACCCCCACTGACCCTGGAGATCCAATTGACATTTCTGGAATTGATGTTTGTTACATTGTTCAGGTGCTGTTTCACGGCAAAGGTCATTTATACTGATGGAAGAAAAGATTCTCTATGTTAAGCCTGATGAATGAGCACTCACTGTTTAAGAATGACCCCCAGAGTCCAGCTCAACTTGTGCACTGTTTAAATTGTAGCTCTTTAAAGTGCCAGATTCCAGTTAGTCAAGCTTTACTGTATCTGTTTGGCCAGAGGCTGGTATCAGCCACACACAGGATGCTTTCAGGTCTTATCTGGGCTTTTAGGCTGACTGTTGAGTGCTAGGGTTGACCTTTAACCTCCCCCACCCCAACCTACCCCACCCCAAGCAAGCCCTTCCTCCCCTCTGTAAATTCCTTCCCTTTAACTCAAGGACTGGAAACTTTTTTTTTTGAGTGAAAAGGTGTTATTTATTTCTTTTTCTGAACAATAGGCTTTGTATGTACACATGCTCATTGCTAAGCAGGGAATCATTCTCAAGGCTTTCCTGATGTTTGCTAGTCTGTAAGAGAGAAGTGTGTCAATGTGTAAATTATCTGAGGATGTTATTCACTCACAGTGTAGCACATATAAGTTCTCTTCTGTTCTGTTCATCGGTGTTCACACTATATACTATGTAAAGAATAAAACTTGCCGTTATAGGAACCATCAATGGCAGAGTGGTGAGACGTCATAGAGCTGCTGTTACCAGCCTGGATTATTTCTCTATACCTTTGTATTTATTCCTCTTATACCACAGGACTTTAGGACTAAAGAAAGACCATTTATATTTTTATCCATTAATTGTTATATTTAATGCCTGTGAAAGAAGTTCATTCCTGTTTTCACTTTAATTATAGCAGCTATAATCAGTCATTCCCTTACCAGCTCCCGTGTGTGTGTATGTGTATGTTTGTATAGAATTTTTATGACCTCCGTTTCAGTACTAACCACTTAACCCACCTGCTTATTAGTCAAAAAGTGCTCTTAGAACATATTATTTTGTAGCCACCTTGCATTATGTAGCACTGTACAGTGAAAATAGAATATGCATGTGGTCTGAGACGAGTGTAAGTCTGGGGCCACAAATGGCTTGTGGGAGCATCAAGTGATTAATAATGCACCAGTAGTACATTTCCACGTGGGAATTTTCAATCTCGAGGGCTCAACTTGCACTAAAAGTAGATAGTGCACTATGGAAATACACGGCTTCGCATGTCGATGATTTAAGATGCCCTTGTTAAATCACTATAGATTAATCCGTTTTGATTAATCTGTATGCTCGGGGAAATATGGACGATAAAATATGAAGTCAGATTTAAAATTTAGATTAATTGTCATGTCACAGTTTATACATGGATAAAAGATTAGTACCGGAGCAAATATAAGAAATAAAAATAAACAGTACTATACAAATGCTCTAGGCACCCTGGTGGTGGTGGTGTTTTGTTTTTTTATTGGTATATATTTATTGTAAAAATTCAGTAGTCAATATAGATTCATTTAGATTTCTAAGCATCACTTTTAAAAATAATGTTACAGGTAAAAGTTTGTATATCACTAAAGAAAGCAACATTACATAACGGACCACTTCGTAGACAAAAATCATAATGAAGTCTCCTGGGTATTGTATGCAAAAAAAAGAAGCAAGTATGACCATCAAACTCTCCAGAAGAGCTGTAGCAGATTCTCCAAGACGCTCAGTAAAACTCAGCAACTAATTTCCTTTTAAAACTGCATAAATTGTACATGGGGCTGCTGTTTCAGAACAACACAAAGGGCATTCACACCAAATATTAACTTTGTTGAGTTTATTACTACATTGTAGTTTTTCTTTTGAATTCTTTTTGTCGTCACCTTTACTTTAATTCGACATTTTTTTGCATGTACTGTGCAAGACCTTTGCACAGTACATTATCTAATAACATATTACTATTTCATGACACTAGGGTAGTTATAAAAACTCATTTACTCATGGTTATAAAAACTAAAGTCTTGAGATCCATGACCTTGCCAGATTTTATGGTGGTACTTTATGGTAACTATGGGTCGTTTTATATTTAACCACGGTACTGCTTTGGCTGTACGGTGATGCCTTACGGTTATTTCGGTATTTAAAGGTGACGCTGCCACAGTAGAGTGTTGTTTATTTTGCACCAAGAACCATGGTTACAGTTTTTCTAAGCCTGTTTTATTGCATCATATCAATCTGTTATTTTTTGGCAAGAATATTAAGCGTAATGATACTTCAGGGGAAACGTGCAGCCCTTTTTTTTTCTTTGCTGTATGCAGATTTTGCAGATTATTTTGTGACATTTTGACTAAGTGCGTTGGATGAACGGAGATCTGAAGCTTTATGAGCTGACGTCTGTTCTTGTTTAGCTGTAAGTGAGCCGAGAGCATCTCTCCCTGCCTCTCTCTTTTTTTGTCCATCTGGCTGTCTCTTTCTCTCACTCTCTCTCTCTCTCTGTCACACGCTCCTTGGCGTCCTGTAGGACTGAGACAGCTTTCTTCAGCCTAGAGGGCACCACCGTCTTCAGCATGTCGTCTAACTTCAGTTCCTCAAACCCCCCCCCTCCCCCAGCTGAATCTTCTCCCTGTTCTTACGTTTTCCTATCGGTTGATTTCTGGACGTTTCTGACACAATTTTGAAAAGGCCAAGATGCCAGGAACCATAGGTAATGCGACGCAGCATCTCTCCTGAATGCCACTATACTTTTTTTTTTTTTTTTTTAGGAACCCAAGCTTAGCATGTGAGAATCATCACTGAATGAATAGAGTGTCTCATTTATATCAGATACTCTATTCTTCACAATCCACTGTAGCGTTAAAAGTGCCTGAGGTACCGTCTCCTCTGTTTTGGATTTTTTGCATACTCCCACATCTTTCTGCAAAAAAAAAAAGCTTCTCTGGTTTTTCTCACTCTAATAACTTGATTACAGATAATGTACTTTTGGACGACGAGTCAGTGCAGTTGTTCAAAGCCCTTAACGTCAGCAAGTATTTTGGACTCCGGGAGCTTTACAGTCTTGGTATTCACATTCAAGCGACGGAGCTGAAGCTTTTAATACCCCACTCACTCCAAACAGTGCAGAGAATGGAGGCAGTTTGTCTGAGGTTAACCTTTAATCTCCCAAATTAACAAGAAACCTCCCCTGCTGCTTCATTGAGATGTGGGCTTTTTGTAGGGCAAACAGGGCACGTTTTCCTAAAATAAATTCCAAATTCCAAATGTCCATGTATTTCAGAGTTGTGTTAGAGTTCACACTAAGATGATTGATGCAGGTTTTTTAAGTGCTTACAGGCATTTATAGGTTTAGAGCAATTATTGTGGAAACGTTCCCGCACATAACGGCAATTTTGTCCTTTAAGCCAGTTCTAAAAGACAGTTTTGTGAAAATAGAGAGCTGGTGTATGAGCAAACTGCACTTGACTGCTCTTGACAATACAGTTGTTGAAATGCACATTGATTAATTAATTAGAGGCTCTTATTTGCAAATGGACTGTCTGAGCTGATTATCAAACCCGGCTTCTTTATTAGCCGGAGCACTTTTAAACCCCCTGTGACCGTGTGTAAGATCTCTCGTGTTTGCGCGTGTGGGTGTGCGAGTGAGTGTGCGCACACGTGTGCGAAGGCGTGTCCTCCTTACGCTCCACGAGTAGCAAGCATCTAAAAGTGGAGGTAGAACAGCGGTGCAGGTGGAGGAACAGCCCCTTAAGACCATTTCATGCCCATGTCGTAATCCAGATTTCTGTTTGTCCACAGGGACAGAAATAAAGATTATTTTTTTATGTGGAAATGTTAGTTTGGCCACAAGCGCAATCATAAAAGAGATTTTATTACCCGTCACATATCTGCCATTCTTTCATGACTTTAATTGTATATCATATGTAAGGAAAATAAAATCATATCGGGTGGGTGGGTATCAGTGATTCTTGGTGTAGATGGTATAGTTTGATGAAAAGGTACTTCTCCTACGTCTCAACAATGGCAATTATTTTTCTAGAGCATCCTGAAATGTTTTACTCCTTTTCTACCACATTTTTACCAATTTGCCAATGGTAACAATTCAAACTGACATCTCGTACTTTTATCTGTTTGTGGTTGCATTTAACATTGTGGATCAATGCTAAGACTTTTTGACGTTTGGTTGTAGCTGGTTGTAGAAACAGTCGTTCCCTCACCAGCCTGTTTTTTTGTTAGTTAATAATAAAAAAAAGCTTGTCATGTTACTGAGAAACTAGAAAGCACACAAAGTACTCGGTCCTGTACACTCTCTAGAATAGTGGAAAATTTACTGACTGTTACAATGCACTGACAGTGGATACTCCTTCCAAATATGTCTTCTAACCAAACATTATATCTTATAATATCTTCTTTGTTCCATAACAATACCTTATTTCATTGGTTTATTAGTAATCTTAGATTATGTGGAGCATCCCTGTGAATTAGCTGTCAAGAGAAAATATACTGTGTCATATACCGATCATCATCTGGTACACTCAGAGCCGCTCCAGTTGGTGAGGGAAAAAAAAACCACATTTGATAACGGTGGAAATGATGGTTGACCTCTCCGGAGCAGATGGATATCAAGGTCCTGGCCGGTGAATGAAAGGCCTCTTTGCGCTCGGTGTGTAGGGGCATTGTGACCAGTGGCTTTGTCCAGATGGTTCACATACCTTTAGTCATGCTTTGGGTGAGGAATGCGCTCCCTCGGGAAAGCTCACAGCCTGGAAACAACGTGAACATAAACATCCTTTCTTCCATACATCCCGAAATGATCCAATCCACGGCTCAGCCGCCACGGAAGGCGGGGCTTCGCGAAT
The DNA here is from genome assembly GCA_025674545.1 of Hassar affinis. Taxonomy (NCBI): domain Eukaryota; kingdom Metazoa; phylum Chordata; class Actinopteri; order Siluriformes; family Doradidae; genus Hassar; species Hassar affinis. The sequence continues at coordinate 13,955,592 of JAOVYV010000019.1, forward strand.
CCTGAATCGTTTTAAAAGACCTGTTGTATCGGCATCTGCGTTTTTTAATAAATCGCTTTCAGTCCTTTTACCCATCTTGAAGCATTTTGCGTGAAGTGTTTAAAACATCTTATAAGGAAAGCATGGTGAAAAAAGGCTTTAATCATGATGCGGTCTCCCACGAAATGTCATCTCAGGATAGCTAATCAGCACTCTAAAACGAGTTAATGCTGTTCCCTAATAAATGCACCGACAGCAAACAACCCAGTGATGTCATTCCGTTCTTATATTTTATTTTCCTATTAAAAGATAATCGATTTACACATGCATATTATGCTGAAAGGGTTTAAACTGGAAAACCATACTTGACTGAATTGTTCCTCTTTCGGAGACGGTTTCTCTGGGCGCTGGAACAGAACTTGGCCTTGTGACAGCACCACAAGAGCGTTCTTGCATCTGAAACTTCACATTGTTGGGCATTTTGTAAAACCGTGTAAACAAAAAAAAAACTTTCCAATATGCTTTGAATAAGGCATGTTTGGATGAGTGCATTGCATTTTTTTTTGAGGTTTAAGATTTAAGCCAGTAGGGGAAAAGATTTTAAATGAAAGACAGAGCAAATGTATTTAGGAAAACAAAAATGGAACAACAGGCGCTTAAAAAAAGGGTTTAATTCCGTGGCAGTGAAAGGGATAAGACATAAACAGCATTTCTTTGTTTCTCCTTTTTAGATAAATATGATCGTTATGCAGCTCCTAACGATCGGGTGGTTAGTGTGCAGCATCTCCCAGTGCGTGTATCATTAGTAGAAAGTCTTGCTCGTTAATGACTCGTTTGGGTGCCGGAACGTGTCTCAGGCCTGATTCCCAGCTTTGGCTCTTAAGCTAAAGCATCCTCGTGCGCTCTCTTTCCGCTGAGTCCAGCCGTGCTCCTACATCTGTCGGCACGTATCCGCGTCTCAATCGTTCTTTCAGTAGAAAGGCTCCCTAACAGCTCAGTATCGCTGTTTCATTAATCAAAGACACTTCCTGTGTCCCATTACAGAAACACAAGCACTCGGCCTGTCTCCAGCCGACAGCTCACCAATTCATCTTGTGGGGGTAAAAGCTGCCCGGTGCTTACCTGCACAGCAGAGCTGTTAAGTCCACAAAAAGACCCTGTGAAATTGTTTTCTCTAGGTCAAGCAAACAACAGAAACGGCAAATTGCTTGTCTCGAGGAGGTGTGCCGAGGGGGTCTTTGGACGAGGATCTCGGGGACGTTTGTTAAAATGCTGATTTAAATGCAGCAGGCAGGAGACTTTACAGCAGCAGCTGACGAAAAAGCATCGTTTGACCCTCGGCTCTCCAGAGATTGCAGAGAGCTCTAAATACCATCAGCGCTAAGTTGTAATCTCACTAGAGAGAGCTGGGTGTCGGATATTCGTTCTACACCATGCTACAGTGGAGCGGTTTAAGTAAAAGAAAGGGAGTTCAGTCAGAAATTCAATTATTGCACAGTAGGAGTGGGCAACGTGGCATTTTTTAAGCCTCCCAATATGAATCACATCATTTACATTTGCGAAAAAAACATGAGATAAATGGCAGCGCTGTTTTGTTAAAAAAATTGTAAAAACTATTATTTTATTTTTTAATTACATGTAAATTACATTTGCGGGATTTAGCAGACAGGCTTATCCAGAGTGACTTACATTTATCTCGTTTATACAACTGAGCAGTTGAGGGTTAAGGTCCTTGGTGCTTGGTGGTGCTGGGATTTGAACTCCTGACCTTCCGATCAGTAGTCCAATGTCTGAACCACTGAGCTACCCCTGCCACTTAACAGTGGACAAATAAATCATATATCAAACAACACGAGGATAAATTGGTGCAGAAATAGACGTTAATGACACCAATCAGCTATTAGTGTCTTGAGTAACATAAGCTTGGAACATAATCTGGTGTAATACTGATATCATATCATATTGTCCAGCCCTTTTGTGCGGTACATTTGGCTTTAAGTCTTTATTAGACATATAATTTCGTTCTGGTAGGAGTAACTCCATTTTGGATTCATACCAGATTATTTCAGGAATAATAAAAGAGCATAGCTGTTAAAGATGAACAGTACATTGCAGTCACATTTAGTCACAATGAATGTGTTTCATTTCCACCCCTGGGAAGCGTGGCTCAGAGGTGAGACGTTGGAATACAGCAACCTTCGGATCAAGGCGTTTATCTGAGAACACGATAATACGTGGCTGTAATGCGTTTCACGTGAATGCAATGATGCATGGAGCAATATATTCAGGAATTCTGTCAGACCTCACAACAAATTCATTTCGGCTGTCAAGCGGGAGACAGATCTGTCTTATTGTCTTACTTAAGGCATATATTCAAAGGAACTCTGCTTTATTTCTTTTCCTTGAGGGATTTCCTTTAAGGTTGGGTAATATTGGCTTATAAATTTGTCATGCTATGGAATGAGATTTTGAATTGTGTTCTGTCAAAAACAGCAGGAAAGATGAGGCACTTTTTATTTTATTTTATTAATTTTTTTTATTTCATTCTGTGAATCTCCTTTTGATTCTAGCTGTTTCTAAACGCTTTTGAGGACATGCCGGGTATACGTATACAAAGCATATAAGTAATGAATAAAAGATGATGCACAGTTACAGAAAAAGGTGATGATGCAACCTGGGGACCAGCCTGAAGTTGATCATTTTCCTATACTGGCTTCACCCAAAGTGTTGGTTTTTTTTTTTGTTTTTTTTAATAGCACAGCAATGTGTGACTGATTCTTTTTGTGTATTAACTAAAGAATGATGCATCATACGTGGAACATCCATGAAACAACATAGTTCCTATTGTCAGTTACAACAGCCATAAACAGTCCCTTACCAGAATGTTCTTTTATTCTTCTCGAAGTTACAAATAAGACAGAAGAATGCAGCTTGTCATGTTGCCAAGAACTGTGCTGAAGGTTTCGCATTTAACTGTTGCAAAGTGGTGAGACTGGAGACTCCTTCCATAAATGGTAAATAAATCTCCTCACAGAAAACCATGTCAACAGTTAGATGTCTTTGAATCTGTTTGTAGAGCGTCCACCATTCATTTCCATGTGCATGTTAGTATTATAGAAACGACATAGCTGTGTTTTGACCCCTTCTGTGTGTGTGTGTGTGTGTGTGTGTGTGTGTGTGTGTGTGTGTGTGTGTGTGTGTGTGTGTGTATGTGTGTGTGTGT
>JAOVYV010000019.1:14083518-14093891 GCA_025674545.1 Hassar affinis
CAGGCTGGTCCAATTTAGCCATGAAACCTCCCACACTAAAATGACAGGTGTTTCAGTTTTATTGTCTAACCCCTGTAGATGTGAGAGAAAGGAAAAAAACAGCATCTTAGTGTCTTAATAAGATGCTGGGCCACTACATGCTCCTAGAACAACTGCAGTGCACAATGAAGACTCTGGAACTCTACTGTTGTGGTGTAGTGTTTGATGATGCTGGTGGAGAACGCTGTCAGTCCATAATATCCCATTGCTGTTCAGTTGGGCTGTGATCTGGTGACTGTGAATGCCAAAGCGTCTGAATCACATCAGTTTCATACTCATCAAAAACTCATACTATTCAGTCAGCCCTCATTCCCTGTGACTGGAGGTGGAGTCATCTTGGAAGGGACCACTCCCATCAGAAATGTTTCATTATAGGATAAAAGAGACTCAGAAGAATGATGTATTGATTTGCAATGAAGCTTCCTACTAAAGGGGATAAGTGGAAGCAAAGACTTAACAGAGCCACTGTTTGTTCCCTTTAATATAGCACCCTGTAATATGTATATTTTACCCAGAAAGGTGCATGTAGAGTTCCCTTAAGGCTTTACGTTTGAATTTACTTATGCATCTTTAATCATATTAAATGTACACTACATCTTCATTTCTAGGTGAATGATAGATATTGGAGATAAAGTTACCACCACAGTGATAAGGAAAGATAAAGTTTAGTACCCTAGGGCACTTATTGGGAGGCTTTAAACATTTATCTGGGCATGCCTACATGATATGTGGTTCTAACTCACAAAATCTAAGCCACACAAAAAGCAGTGGTTTTGTTATGTTATGCTGTGGGTGGCATTCATCAATTTTGCTGCCATTGTTTGGTTCCACTTGTACCCTTAAATACAAGAGTCACTCCAAATCAGTGGCAATGCTCTGGCCATCAAAGTTACCAGATCTCAGCCCAATGAAACACCTATAGGAGATTTTGGAGTGACATGTTATATAGCGTTCTTCATCACCATCAAACACCAATTGGGCAGAACAGTGTTCATGTCTCCCATATAATTCTAAACGTTGAATCATTGCCTAGGTGCATCGAAGCCGTTCTGGTGGCTGGTAGCGGCCCAACATCATATTTATTTTTTTCCGTGTCACCCTTATGTGTTATACGTGTGCAGTACATGGTTAAGGTATTCACTGATACAATTGAGTAGAGGCTGTGTAAGAGAGGTACCACGCTTGTCTGTTTTAGGATGTTAGTGAGTTCACACATAAGCTGCTCGACTGGCTCGAGGACGCCTTCCAGCTGGCAGCTAATAGCAGGTGCGCTTTTGGAAATGTAAAACGGAGCCTGACATATTTTTAGCACTGAGTTTGAAATAACTGCACTGAAATATGGACTTTCTGATTCCCCAGCAATCCAGAAGATAAACAGGACAATCCAATGGTTCAGCTATTCTACGGGACGTTCGTAGCTCAGAGAGTTCATGAGGGTAGGCGAAAAATATCTTCTCATTATTTGTTGGTTTGATGTGTTGCTAAAATTTTGATGAATGCAGGTAAGATCCTCTCTACCATCGAGCAGTTTGGACAGTACCCTCTGCAGGTGAATGGGTTCAACAATTTGGACGAGTGCCTGGAGGGTGCGATGGTAGCAGCCGAGATTGAATCACTACACTGTGATCAAACCATGTCACCTGGACAGGAGGTTAGTGTTGTTCTTCACTGGTTTTGTGTAGTTTAGGAATACTTGGGTTCTGGGACTTATAACGTTTAATAGGTAATACATGACTAGAATTCTAGCAGTATCAGAGCTCAGAGTAGCTTGAATTCAGGTCTACCAGCCTTAGCATTGGATATTCCAAGTTAAGGACTAAGCAGTCTTGTAAGTCGCTCTGGATAAGAGCGTCTGCTAAATGCTATAAATGTAAATGTAAATGCTATTACTGTTCTAATGTTCATTACGCAGTTTTGATGCTTATTTGATGCCACGTTATAGTTTAAATATGATTTGTTTAAGTGTGATTTTTTTTTCAGCGATGGTTCTCGAAGCTGCCACCAGTGTTGACCTTCGAACTCTCTAGATTCGAGTTCAATCAGTCGTTAGGACGGCCAGAAAAAATACACAAAAAGCTTGAGTTCCCCCAGATTGTCTACATGGACAGGTGAAAACATGCTGAAGTAGCTAAATGTGTTGTAGCCTAGCTATTTTACATAGTTTTTATATTATATTTATATTTAAAGACTCCCTTAATGTCTAAAATGGACACAATTTCCATCATGTGCAAAGAGACGGTCGGTGTCTTAAGTTTGCTTCTTTATTGCTAACTGAAAGCACTGGACTACATAGACTACATGGCTAAATCATGATTCGCTTGCTTCATATCGAGTTGTTCAGACTTTTCTGTGTGGTTCCTGACACTGTATGACAGTTATCTGTATGGTAAAACTTTGTAGTAAGCTGCCTAGTGTCGCAGAAAGAGGCAGTCGGTAGTAGTAGAGTATGTCAGGTCAACATAAATAGAATAAATTATGTATAAATAGGCTAAATAAATAGGCTAGCTAATAAAATTAACAGGTAAAAACAGTATTAGCCAATTTGAAGCTGGTGTGGTGACCTGGGACACACAAAAGAAACTTAAGCTGATCCCATCTGTGTTTTGGACATTTTTGGCTAGTTCAGTAAATCTTTTTTTTAACATGTTAATGCTTTAGTTCATTAATCATAATAGCTAACTACCAAGCTAGCTATCTCTTAGCCCTCTCTCTAAAAAATGGGTTGCTAGTTTTATTTAATACCACATTCCTTGTTGCTATTAGCTAGGTAGCTATTTATGTTTAGTTAGCATACATCACTGACATGGCACCTCTTTCTGCAATGGTAGCTTACAAAATACACAGGTATTGTTAGTTTTACTGAATAGTTAGCTACATGCAGGTCCACTGCTAAACAAACACCTAGCATGTCTTGGCTAATTACATTTGCCATAGGGGAAAGCCTTCCCACAGGAAAATGAGTAAATTTCACTTTTGGTTGTGTTATTGATTCACTGTGCATATTTTCTTTATCCTTTGAGTAGATACCTTCACCGAAATGTTGAACAGACACATGGGAGAAGAGAAGAGGTAAAGAGGCTCAAGGACCAGTTAACAGTTCTTCAGCAGAAACTTGAAAGGTCAGGACCGAATGACACAGTGCTATAACAGCACATATTTTGTTTTATGTTACTCATGTTACTTACTGATTTAGCTTCATTGGTTTTCTCTTTGTTTTCAAGCTATAAAAGCTACGGTTCTGGGCCGAACAAGTACCCGCTGGCAGACATGCTGCAGTATGTGTTAGAGTTCGCCACCTCAAAGCAGACAAACACAAGCACCTCTCCCTCTTCAGCCGGATCTGTCAACACTCCGGCACAACCAGAACCCAGCTCAGAACACAGCAGGTAAGCACCAACACTAACCAGGGCTGTTTCCTAAAACCTGTTTTACTCTGGGCAAATGTTATAATACGTAATAATGCGTTTTATTTATGTAGCTGCTGCATTTATAGCTTATTTATTCCCCAGTGCAGTTCTTAAATTATGATTGGTCAAAAGGTGTTGATTCATTTTCTATTCTAGCAGCTCAGACAATAATCCCAACTGCAGGGCAAATCACAGGTTTATATTAATGCACTTGTTCTAATATGCTTTTATGATCAGCAGAGCTAGCACTAGCAGATTTTTCTTTTCTCCTGTTCTCTTTTTTCCTGCCAATTTTTGGTTGACAATATTGTACACTTTGATGTCACCAATCCACATGAAACTTGGTATGCTTGTAGCCCCACATGTCTGATACAGAATATAAGGTTTGTGTCCCTAGGTGTGTGTTTCCCTTTGTGCTAGCACCCCCTGAATTGGGGTAGCTCAAAACACATTTTGGACAATACCTCGAAAACTGTTTTGCTGAAAATTTTGCCAAAAATAACTTTTTATGGCAAGTTGGCCTCTAGCGAGTAGCACTACCTAGTGATTAATGTTCAAAGCAAAAATCTAGCAGTTCATTAGCTAATATCTTGTGATATAGTGGCTATTCTTTAGAATAGATATTCTTTAGACGAATTTTCTGAAGTTGTGTCCATAGCGTGTGCTGCATCTGGCACAGTTCAGTATCTCAGAACTGCTTGAGCAGCAATTTGGACATTTGATATGCTCATTTCACTTCATTCTTCTTAACTCTTGCCCTTACTTTGTATGACGGCAGATTATGCACTGCTATGTGGTACGTCTAGTTGTTTCTCTACTAACACCGCATTCACAGGGATCTGAATGTTGGACATTCCACATCAAATATTAACAAAGAAACATACACTGAAGTACCAGAAAAACTGGTATACCAGTTAATACTTGGTAGGTCCCCCACGGGAGCTTGGAGGGAACGTTGCACAGTCCTCATGCTGATTTTTTTTTTAGACCCCAGCATTGAATTCCGATGTCACTTGAGAGCAGTGTTGCACACCTATCGTGTGAAATTATTCTTGCCAGCTGACACATTTTACGGCCACACTGCTGTCATAAGTTCAAGGTTTTGCTGGAATTCTTGTAGTCATGGTACACCCTTGAAATGCTCATCCGTGAAAGTCCAAACTTTGTTTCTACACTCGCAATTCTCATTGCAGAAACAGCTCTAGAAGGTTCCATAGATGTCTATATCGCTTTATATACACACTGGAATGCATGTTTTTCAGTGTATATTCAAGTATTAAGTAAATAGTGAAGCTTCTGTAAAGAAAAGTTTGTTTAATGTTTTTTAAGGGCATGTCCAGTATCGGTTTTCTGCTTTAGTTTTCTGTCGCAGAAACGTATTCAACTTCAGGTATTCAGTTCATCGAGGGCTTTGACCTATAACAGCTAAAAAGTCTGATGAGGCACTCTTTAATACAAACAATTCTAATTCTAATCATTGATGAATTGCTGCAGCATAAGAGATGTAACACTCCAGGACATGCTGGTCATGGAAAACGTGGCTGCATATCAGATAATTAGATATTCACCACTACTCTGATGCCAGCAAAATTGTGAAAAGGTTTTCATTCACATGTACAGTATTAACAGAATACATGCTCATGTCTACACTTTTATTTAACTGTACTATTGAGAAGAAATTATATAGATTATATATTTCCCTGACTTTGTAATTAATAACTCATAAGGTCCCCATACACACATGCATTACCATGCTTCATATCGGATCTGAGTAAACCAGGGTATTAAAAGACTTTTAAAAACGGTTTTTACAATCCCATGCTGCTTATACTTTGTGAACATAGTGAAAGACATCTGAGTTGACTTTTATACATGAACTTCACATGTGAATAAAATGAATAAAATTGTTGTGAAATTTACTATGGTGGATTTTAAACATGTGATGTGTTATATTTCACACACTTTTCACATGCTGACGTTTGTGATTTTATCTTTCAGGTATGAATGTTTCCCCCACATTTTTATTTATTCTCTAAATGTAACCCCTCACGCATTGAGTTCATGTGGAATTTCCAGGCATAACATTGTGAAATGCAGCTTCATATATTTTTACTATAATGTTAACACATTACTTTGTGTAAAAAAAAACATAAATTAGTAATAACCGAATGAGTGAACTGTGTGCATTGTAACCTTTGTTAGCCAGACAGAAGCAGATGATGCCGGCTCATCAGATGGTTCAGGCTGCACACAGAGCTCTACCCAGAGGGCACCTATCCACAAGCCCTTCACCCAGTGTAGACCCCCCGCTGACTGGCCTCAGCACCCGGCGCCTGGCAGTGTGAGTGAAGAGGAGCTGCACTTTGTCAGGAGCTGCCTGCAGCGCTGGAGAACCGAGGCAGAGAACAACATGAATGGTGCATCCTCCTCTTGGCCCTTCAGACACTTACGGCATTTTTCTCTCTCGGTGTGAAGTACTACCTAGACCTCTACCATTACAAGAACAAAAGCAATCATTGTTCTCCACCAGTGTTGCAGAAGCTGTTGTGTTCTTTTCAGCTCCGCAGTATCGACTGTTGTTCAAGAGGCCACATGTTGTGCCCTTTACCGTATTGTATTAGAGCAAAGCCTTATTTTCCAGCAGATACCCTAATGTGTTTGAGTGTATCAGGAGCCTGGCCTCGGGTGCACCCTATTGATTACTGTTCTCTCCTTGTGTTCAGAGCTCAAGGCCAGCATTGACAAGGTCAGCCAGGCTCTGGAGGGGATGTACTCAGATAACAGTCTGTGTCAGGTAAAGTCTATATTCCAAAACAGCCTTTGGATCTACAGACGTCCACTTCTTCCTTCTCTTCTACTGCAGTGTTATTTTTCAGTCTCGCTGATAGACACTGATACACTTATTCCTATTTATTGATATCATTTGCATTTAATTTAACATAATATTATATATATAAAAAAATCTAATACATATAACCATGAAAACTATGTTAATATTTATGCCCACCTTCATAGTTGCTTTGGTTAAACAGGTTCTTTAGCTATGTAACATGTTCTTTCTGGAAAGCTAGCCAAGTTTAGAAAGTTAATAAAAGCATTACTACAGTGATTTGAGGACATATTTATGACTTCTTAAAGCCTATGTATACGTGTATTGTTTAAGTACCAAAACCTTAACAATCGAAACCTGATTTGGCTGTTTACCAGAATTCAGCCACAGTGACATCCTATGGGTTTCCCAGAATTCCACACATTTATGCCAGCCAACTGTTTGTCTTTCTGATGGAAATAAATGTTGACTCAGGTATTAAATCTGATTTTATAGTTGCAGCAGGGTTTTTCAGTGAAGCAGTCTATTGAGGTTGAAGTGAAATGACACAAATAGTGTACCTTGTCAAAACCAGGTATCAGGAAGTCAAGAAAATACTGTTCTGGACCTGCATTTACACTAAGAGAAGGTCACAATAGCACATTCTGACAGGCTATGACATATTTATATTTGAAATTTTCACCCTGGTCAGCTCAAGCACATTCATTTCTACACACAAAAATAGCACAAACAGAGCGCTTTTAGCTGACATCTGGTCAAAGTAACAATATATACCTGCTGTTAAACACAGCTCTATGGGTATAATAGAGCAGCTAGAAAACTCTTTAACTGGAGGTGACAATAACCTAAGACTAATCTGCACTGCAAAAAATGACAGCAAGTGAATGTATCTTGAATATAGTCACATTTATATGCTATTTCTGATTTATACAATTGTAATAAACCAAATATGAGATTATTAAGCCTATTTATAGATATATTTTGTTCATTCCAAGCTTATTTGTTCTATTGGCAGATCTCTTTTGTAAATTTTAATCATTTATTTCTAGAAAGAAGCAGGTTATTTGCCAATAGAATAAGAAAAGCAAAAGCTTGAAATGAGTCAAAGCATCTAAAAATTAGATGAATAATCTTATAACTGATGTAGAATAAGAAATATGAGATATTTTCACTTACTAAGGTATATTTTTTTGGTGTGGGACTCATATGACTGTCTTTTGAGTATAAAGTGTTACCTGTGAGGAGGCAAGATATGCCACGGTCTGATGGTAGGGGGTCATGGTGGCACAGCGCTCTCTACAGGAGGACAACAACTCCCAGCGACCCTAGAACCATACAGGCCTGACGAGAGACACCTGCTCTGTGTCTATTTAAACAGGGCTTGGAGCAGTGCCTCTTGTCGCACTTTAACTTGGTTATTTCTAACACTACAGCGTGAAGTAAGCTAGGGTCAGATCAGGTAACATTGGGTCTCAAAGAGGGTTGTCGGTAGGGGTCATCCCCGAGGTAATAATTCTCGCTAGGGTCTTTTGGTGCGACACTCCAACCTACCTCTGGCCTAGGGCTCACGCGCTGTATTTTTTTTCTCTTCTCCCTTGGAGAAGATTGCCCCGAGGGGACTACCTGTTGTTAGCCGCTTGTGACCCGGAAACACTGAGCTCTACTTCCAGGTTGCCTGGCTTTGTTTTCTTCTGCGCGGCACATGCCTTAAATCATTTGAGCTTCTTACTTTGGTACAAAGAACACTGCTGAAGCACCCCTCTTGAGTTTAGTAACATTCCTTCTTTTGAGTTATCCCTGTCAGCTATTAAAATATCTCTTTCATTTGAGTCTTGCCAGCCCCCTACACTTGGGTCTTTCCCCCCACCCACTCTTAACATTACCAGCCTCACTGAGACAGTAACATTTCTCTTTGTGTCTCCAGGTGCCATACAGACTACATGCAGTTCTTGTCCATGAAGGACAGGCTTCTGCTGGTCACTACTGGGCCTACATCTACGATCACGCCCATAAATGCTGGCTCAAGTACAATGATGTAATGGTGACTGAGTCATCGTGGGAGGAGCTGGTGCGAGACTCTTATGGAGGAATGACTAATGCCAGTGCTTACTGTCTCATGTATATTAATGACAAACTGCCACACCTCATAACAGGTACTTGCTTATTATTACTCAGAGATGACAGATGATGAAAGTGCTATATTGGGGCATAGTCAGTCTACTCACTGTGCTCCTCCTTTGTCTGTTAGTTCTGTACCCTGTTTATTTTACAGAGAATTATTAATATGCATATCAAAAAGAGATCTATTAAGCAACATTTCATTACAATCTTAATGAAAAAAGGAACCAGGAAATGTTTTTACCAGGCTTTAGCTGCCCTATTTTATTGAGGTGGTGTCCACTGTAACCTCAGATTCTAGCTCATCCACCTCAAGGTTCGATGTGTTGTGTGGTACACCCACAGTTATAAAGAATGATTATTTAAGTTAGCCCAGCCTTCCTGTCCGCTTAACCCTTAATTCTTGTCATTCTCCTCTGACCTCTAATCAGACCAGGTCATCTGGCACCAACAACCATTCCACTCTCAAAGTCACCGAAATCACAGAGTGTAATTTCTACATTAACTGAAGCTCTTGACCTGTATCTGAATTATATTATGCATTGTGCTGCTGTCATCTGATTGGCTGATAGGATAATTGCATGAAAGAGTAGGTGTCAGGTATTCCTAATAACGTGGCTTTGATTTAGTTTTGGATTTGTTTTACAGTAGTTTATGGTATTTGATAATACATTTTTCATATAATTGTTTCAAACACTCTGCATTGTTTTTTTTTAACATGTCTAAGAACTTGGCCTTTTGCACAGTACTAAACAGAGCGTGTGTATATGTACAGTATATGCACAATTTATTTTATTTAAAAAAAATGATTAAAATTACTATCTTGCAAATGAAATAACCAAGTATTCATATGCAAGAGAGATATTTTACTAAGCATAGCAAATATAGGCAAGAATAGCACTGCTGTTATTAATAGTCTGCTATTTTTATTATTTTAAATGGCAACAGGATAGTGGATTGCTTGAAACACTGTAAAGGGCAGAATTTGGCCTGTGCACCACCTGTTAATAGGGTTGTGTTATGAGTTATAAGGTTGCACTCCAAGATGCTTATATTATGCTGTGTTTATGCTCTTGGTGGGGTTTACGGTTTTTGAAATGGCTACTTTGCACTTGATTTTTTTTTTGTTGGATTTGTCTTTTCACATGTGAATCACCTCCCGGTGCATGTGTTTCTCCTGAGCAATTGATTGTCTCATTCCTCTCAATTGTGTTAATGGCAGAGGACACAGACAGTGAGACAGGGCAGGTTCTGCAAGGCATGGATGCCCTTCCTCCCATACTGAAGCGCTACGTTCATGAGGACAACCGTTGGTTCCAGCAGCAGCTGAGGGAATGGGAGGAGCAATTCCACCAAGCATCTCAGGATGAGCCACAGGTTCCGTTAACACAGGCTCCCACAAGCAAAGAGGAGAACGGTTCAGAGCCAGAGCACCCAAATCCAGAACCAGATCAACAACACTGCCATGAGAAACCTGATGAACCGACCCCAGAGGCAAAACAGGAGCCGGTCCAGGATTCAGAAGGTCAGCTACTTTTCCAGACAAGGTAATATGGCTGGTTGCATCTGTTGCAGCTCGTCATAAGATGGTGCTTCTGCTTTCCAGAGGCCACAACCAGTGTGGTAGCTCCTGATTTGTCACCAGAGAGCAGTGAGGAGGTGAAGGAGGGTGCTGAGGATGCCACCTCTCTGAGTCTGACACACAGCCAGCTGGATGAGAGTCAGGTGAGCCAGTCAGTTGATCCTGTTCAGAAATAATTCCCATAGAGAGACCCTGTAAACAGCATGAAGGTTACTGTACAGAGGAATTGTGCTTGATCAAAACAAGTAGTGATGTGTGGGGTTTTTTATTGAAGCTAAAATGCAGGTTGTGGATATAATATCAGAAATTACGTGTGTGTGTGTGTGTGTGTGTGTGTGTGTGTGTGTGTGTGTATATATATATATATATATATAAACAGTACAGGCCAAAAGTTTGG
>JAOVYV010000019.1:14248236-14264632 GCA_025674545.1 Hassar affinis
CGGAGTACCCGGAGTAAACCCACGCGGACACGGGGAGGACATGCAGACTCCACACAGAAAGGACCCAGACCGCCCCAATCGGGGATCGAACCCGGGACCTTCTTGCTGTGAGGTGACGGTGCTACCCACCGAGCCACCGTGTCGCCCACTGATCAGTGTGTTTATTCTTATATTTGTATTAACATCTAATAAAGAACAGCACCATACTCCCACACGGCAATGTTTAATCCATGTAAAGAACCAACAATATAAGAAGCGTTCAAAATAATTTTACATTTAAAGAACTGAATGAAATATAAATAAGTCTAATAAATTACCGACTGGAATATATACTTAAATACTTAATGCCGGCGCAGTGCATGAGAATGTAAGAAGTTTTTAATGTTCAAACCTTAATGCAGGATTGATTTAATATTTAGTAAGACATTTTAATGCCCTGCTGTAATAAACATAACTGACCATAGACCTAAGCTCGGCCTCGATCACTCGCCTGCTGCTGCAAGAGCTTTTTATACAGATAAAACTGAACTTGCTTTTATTTAGAATAAATGCTGTGCCAACCTGAAAACTCGGTTCATATACAGTCTGCTGCTGCTTTTGAAATGTCCACCATTTACTCAATCACCCATTTACTTCCTCATTCACTCACTCATTTACTTCCTCATTCACTCACTCACTCAATCACCCATTTACTCCCTCATTCACTCACTTATTTACTCCCTCATTCACTCACTCATTCACTCACTCAATCACCCATTTACTCCCTCATTCAATCACCCATTCACTCCCTCATTCACTCACTCATTCAATCACCCATTTACTCCCTCATTCACTCACTCATTTACTCCCTCATTCACTCACTCATTCAATCACCCATTTACTCCCTCATTCACTCACTCAATCACCCATTCACTCCCCCATTCACTCACTCATTCACTCCCTCATTCCCCCCACATTACATTCACTCACTCACTCAATCACCCATTTACTCCCTCATTCACTCTCACTCAATCACCCATTTACTCCCTCATTCACTCACTCACTCATTCATTCATTCAGTCACTTATTCACTCATTTATGCTCTCATTCACTTACTCATTTATTCACTAACTCATTCACTTGTGCACTCACTCACTTATTCACTCACCCACACACTCACTCACTCATTTATTTTCTTATTCACTCGCTCACTCACTCACTTATTCACTCACACACACTCATTCACTTACTCATTCACTTACCCACTCATTCACTCATTGACTCATTAATTTACTCACTCAACTTAGTCATTCACTCACTCATTCACTTACTCATTTACATCACTCACTTACACACTCACTCCTTCACTTGCTCACTTATTCACTCAGTCACTCCTTCACTTGCTCACTTATTCACTCAGTCACTCCTTCACACTTGCTCACTTATTCACTCAGGCACTCATTCACTTGCTCACTCACTCATTGGCGAGTCTAAATTTACAGGTGAGATTTTGAACAGGACATTATATAGTGAGTGGACATTTTGAGTGCTCCACCAAGCTGCCATTGGATCAGGCTGAAGCCATAATATTTCAATCAGATTCTGGTCCTGAGTTTTGTTGGGATCTCCTGTAGCATGTGCTGGTACAACCTAGAATGATCTACTGTATATTTAATGGTTTTTATATTGAATTGATACAGAAAGGAGGAGAGCTTTGAAGAAGCTATATGCTAGGTTGTTGTTTAACACTCCCAGCTCCGTTTTGTGTAGGATTTGAAAAGAAGCAGGCAGAGTTGATTGTCAGTGCGCTGGTCACCCTCACAACCGCCAACATGGACATTGTGTACAGGGACATGGTAACAGGAAGTCATCAGGTAAAGAGTCAAGAAGAACCTGTTGTAATAAAGCTACACTAATTACAGTGCTGCTTCTCTTCACTGGTGTCTCTGTTTGCAGGAAATCGCGCTCCAGCAAATTATGGCTCATCTGGATTCCATTAGGAAGGACATGGTTATTCTGGAGAAAAGTGAATTTGCCAATTTGAGAACGGAAAACGCTGTATGTTTCTCGTGGGTCTTTTATAACCAAAAGAAATATAGTGGGCGTGTTTTATATTCAATTAACTGAAACGTTTGTAGAGGCTTCGATTTTGCAGTCTCTTTTCAACAGCCTTAGAGAGATTTATCATATCCCTCACAAACTCACTCATAAACCCCCTGACTCCCTCACAAACTCACTCACAGTCACTCAAACTCACTCACTCAGTCACTCTCTTTCACTCAAACTCACTCACTCACACACTCAGTCTCTCACAGACTCACTCACAAACTCACTTAAATATTCTGTACAGACACTGCAAGACCAACAAATTATTGACACATTTTTTATTTCATGTTATTGGTTGACTCTTTAAACTCAATGCTTTTCTGTTTAGAAAATGAAGACTGAACTTGAACACATCAAGAACAGATTGCTTGTGAGTAGAAGCTTTTCTGTGAATGAATCACAAAGTTTTCCATCTGTTTGCCATAGTGGATAATCTTATCAACATTACATTATTCGTTTGAAGGAGGAGAGCCGAAAAATCCGAGCAGACACAAAGTTGGATATTAATCTCGAGCGAAGTCGAGTAACCGACATGGTAAGTCAACATCCTGGTTTGTAATGAGCGTGATTAACAGTTTGTACCTATACATTTTACACTCCAAATATGAACCAGTTTCTCATGCATCAGTTCACAGAGCAAGAGAAAAAACTGATGGAGGTCAGTTCTGAGTTTCACAAGAAGGTAGGTTGTGATTAAAAAAAGAAAAAGCTTGGGAAGGTGTGAAGCTGCTCACATAAAGTAGGAAAATCCAATATTTAGGTTAAAAGGTTTCTTTTTGTAATGTTTAGAACGCTGAAATTGAAACTAATGCGATCGAAACCACCAAGAAAATAGACATCGAAGTGGCTTCGCTGAAAACACTCCTGGAATCACTGAAGCTTCAGACGATCCGGTATCTCGCAGGTACGCTGAGATTTTCATTTTGAATCATTTTGCTGAATTTCTTACCAAATAGATCAATTACAAAATTCCAATAATTTTCCACAGCGTGCATCTTCTCCTGTCTGGTGATTTCCCTCGGAGTCTATCGCTTGTGGAAGTAAAAGAAATGTCTTATATCTTCATCAGTTTTACCTTTATTTTCCACTGGCTTAAAGGAATTTGCATATTATTGTAAGCAAAAGCTGTTTTTGAAATTTTTTTTTAAATTATGAACATGCTCCTTTTAAGTTATTTTCTTTCATGATGTACCATCGCCACCACTGCCAATGACCACTTAAATATCCGAGCAGTGTGTTTTTGATCCACAGAACATTGTTCATAAATATTTTATCTACTATAACCACTAAGTCCAACTGGTGTGGAATCTTCCGAGAGGCCATCCTTTTAAATAAAAATATATAGATATCATACACTTAAATTCAGTTTCTGGATTTTCTTTCTTGCTTTTTTTCTAAAGTGAAAAGTAACAGACTACACTCATTTTGATGTTTAGAATCTGAACACTAAAATATGGCTAGGACACATCAGATAATTACGACACACTGCATAAATGTAGAATAATTTAAATTAATTAAGGCAACAAGCACAAGCTGATTCTATAATGATTCTTTCCAATAAAAAGGATAAACAGCTGGTATATTAAAATAATTCTTATTTTTTAAGTTGTGTAAATAATTCAAGACTTAAATACTTTAATCCTTAAAATAGTCCTCTTTATCCCACATCATTATTCCTGCAGTAACTATATTCCTTACCCAACCCAGATTCTGAGCAACGTTAGTCACATACTGAACAGATTCAGTGGAATCAAATCACTGAAAAATCGTATTGTATTGTGTGGAAGTCCCTAATAATGACATGCTCCCAAAGGTATTTAATGTAAACAACTTTTAATTTAACATAGTAATTAATGTAGTTTAGTAACTTTTTGGAGCTCACTACAGACATGTAGAAATCCCAATTAAAAGAGGAAAAAGACCACATGAGGCATGCATGATTAATAATATTGTTTTATTTAGGATAAACACTTCAAAAAGCACATAAGTAAACACTTTGCACACACAGACACTTTTTTTTAATGATGATTCACTTTATTGAATATTCCGTAAATCAAGCAAACCCCTTTAAACCTCTGCAAAAAATGTTTTTTTCCTTATTAAACTAAACACATTTTATTAATCAGAACCAAAAACATTAGTAAACTCAAAGGATTTGACACGTACTTATTTATTTAATTATTTATTTACACGTTTAGGTTGAGGAGGGGGCAAAAAAAACTCGTTCCAACTTTATCCCTCTGAATTGTAGGACTTTTCTAAAGGACTGAAACGGGCCGTTACAGAAGCATCAGCATGTCGTCTGTAAAATTATTCGGTCATTGCTGTTCATTTCTCAAAACGTCTGTACACATGTCCAATCACCGGGAAAAAGAAAATTCTTGGAGGATTTAAACCCAAACTTTTAGATTCTCAATATTACACAAAGAATACCAAAAATATTTCTTTATTTATAAATTAAATTATTCCCACAATTACCCCCAACATACATCTTTTTAAGTACATCTCACTTGGCATTCACACAGCAAAAAACACCTGAAAACTGCAGGCAGTTACAAATACAAAAATGTATTTAATGTATGCATAGCTGAGGACCCTGCCTCAGAGCCGTCCTGTATAAAAATAGTTCTACAGAAACTCAACTCAAGTAACCACGAGAGAAGGAGGTCTTAAAGCAGCAGAGCGGTTTAAAATGGAATTGCACTAATCGTTTGTGACCCTCCTTCCGACTCATCCTGAACCTCCTGTTTTACCGTTACAGCCTCTGTGTCTCCCTCAGCTGCCTCTTCTTTAATACTGGAGCATGACCCCTCACCTTCTCTCTCTTGTTTTAAGAAAGCATTTAAAGGGTTTTCTGTGAGCATCTTATTGGGGGATGGGGTGGAATCCACAAAGGAAGATGTCTACAGTGTTTTTGTAAGAGAAAAAGAAGAAAGAAGTGTTTTTAAAGCGGCTTGAAGTGAGGACACAACAGGAGAAACTATTCTTTATTTACAACACAGCACTGGCGTTAGGAAACGAAGCAGTGGTTCAGCAAAAATCTCATTTACAACAATTTTCCATTTGGCCTTAATGTAGCCTGAATTAGACAAGACATGTCTGGTGTCTGCTTCTTAATACAAGTCCACCGTATCTGCTCCAGAATCATTCATATTTACATATTCCATATAAACTTGAACATTCAGACACAAATGAATGGCAGAGGCATAAAAAAAAAAACCTTATGTCCAAGATAACTTTAGATGATTAGCAAAGCCGCCTCCATAACTTTAGAGCATTCAGCTCCATGGTGGAGCTTTGTCCTTGTTTATAGAGGACGGTCCCCCACAGTGACCTTAACCACATCAGCAAGTCTGATACAGAACTGAAGAATGCATGTGGTTGGAGGCATGCAGATTACCCTTCAGCTACATTTGTACTACAGCTACAGAGAACCAGACACCAAACATGCCTTCACTGAATGACCACATTTGGGCTAAGACATGATGCACAGAGACTAGTGCTGGGCGATATGATAATATAATAACTATATTATGATAAATGCCAATAAATTTTATAACTTTTTTCAAAGAGCATTTACATACTTTCAAAATAAAATTACATACAATTAAATTACATATATTTTATTTATCTTTATTCTGGATTGATTCATCTCTATAGACATAACTGTATCCTGAAATTGCATGCTTAAACCTGTCTATCAAAAGTATAATGACATCATGAGCTCATATCACCCACTCCTACTAGGGCTCGACCGATATACTGACTGGCCTATATATAAGCCTGATATTAGGATCACAAAACAAGAGTATTGGTGTTGACAGAAACTTCAGCACACCAACCCTTATGTTCGTTTAAATCAGTTTTCTACAGTTTCACATAGTAAACAGCTGTATATGCGAGACTGTCACATGTAAAGAAAAGTGCTAATATATTTTTCCTTTCTGCAAAAGTGTAAAATTGACAGCCCCACACAGCTTAAACATTTGACTATGTGACTTAAATTCAACTTGTGTTTCTGTCAATCATATCACTACCAGTGTCCAAAGTCTGAACACAATATATCCCCATGTTCCAGAGGTTTTAGCTCTTTTAGCTTTCATCTTGGTGGCGATTTTCATATCGGTCAAACCCTCATATGAACACATCACTGTAATGTAAAGCTCACGTATCAAATCTTGAGATCCAACACTTACTTTTGTGTAGTCTTCATAACACATTGGATGGTATGTCTGAAAGAAAAGAATGAATCATGAGTCTGCTGTCTGCACTCACTGGACAGAACCTGATAATGAACAGATGCTTCAAATTTTGTACCTTCTCGTCAACTCTGATGGCATTCTTCAGGTGCCATTCCTCCTCATCTTCCTCCCAGTACATCTCAAACTGCTCTTGGCAAATCTCACAGGACTAGGGACAGACAGAAGTAGAACATATTTAAACATATTTCAAGTACTTAAAGGATTTATGCATATTATAATGCATTATTTTTTCTTACTGTTATATGGTGGTGATAATTTATTAGCAATTTATTAGCAAATTTGTATCAAAAAATAATCTCAAGTATCATGATTTAGATTTTAGTCATACAGCCCACATTTAAACTACACCATGACCAACCTTACTGTTTGTATTTAGGACACACCAATCTGATACTGATCATAGGTTTCAGACTGATTTTCCTGAACCACTGGTTTGGGATTTGATTAGACTTGCTGTATTTTCTGAACAACCGAGTGACTGTACATGCTCTAAACAGTGCAATGCTGACAATGCTTTTTTCCTTTTTACGTTTAACATGCTTGCTTACTTCATGAACGACATCTGCAGCAGCCTTCACACTCTGAAATTCTCTCTCTTTGGCTGCTTCCTGGTTTTTCTGTACAACCTCCTCATGTACTTTTTCAAAGAACTGGCTCTTTGCCCGCTCCTCAAGATCTGCGATTTCTTCAAATTCAATCCAGTCCTAAAAAGAAAAAACAGAACAATCTGCTTTAAGTAATTTGTCAATAAGGCTAGATCCAATGAACATGTATTTAGGAATTAAACTGTGCTTCTGAAAAAGCACACTGGTGAATATAATTTCTGTGTAGGATCTTAAAAATATGAATGGATGCCTTAATGGCAAAAATAAATATAATGCTTCTGGGCTTACTGTGAGACTGTAGTACCACCGTCTGTGCGTTATTTTCCTGCTGATATCCTTCTCTGAGCGGTTTTGTCTGTAGTGCCAATCCAAGTGATCGGCGTAAATATCAGTCTGAGATGCAGTAAAGCGCATCCCACAGGAGTAGCACTGGATTCCAGTGTACAGTTTGGTGATGACACTTTCATGTCTCCTGTTAAGTGAACCAAAAATGGTTTATAAACTGTAAGATTAATCGTAAATGTAAAGACTAATTGGCAAACACGTACTGTTTCATATCATCTACAACAAAGCTGGTCATATCAGGGAGAGTATCATCGTCATCCTGTTCTTCCTCCTCTGGTTCCTCTTCTTCTGGTACACTCTGAGACTGAGTCCCAGATGTGGACTCTGAAATGCACACAGAACATGTACAAAATAATCTGACAAATGCAAGAGAATTGGGAATTGTTTTAGAAATTAAATGGTTTGATTACAAACAATAATAAGTTTAAGATCATAATAATGAGGGTTGGTTCACACACACTGCTTAGAGTTAAGACAGGTGTATGTGGATTGTTGTCTCAGCTTCTTTAGCATACCTGATGGTTTTTGTTTGCAGTGATGTAAAAATAATTTCATTGATCAAATGTCCCAAATACACAAGTAAAATCTATGCATTCTAAATACACTTCATTTCTAAAACAAAATGTAATATGAAAGATTACTTTAAACCAACCATATGAAGCTGCTACCAACCACTAAAATGTCATAATGCTCCAAGAAGGGGGGAAAAAGGTGCTTACCATTGCTCGAGTCCGTTTGTGTTGGTTTAATTATTCCAAAGCCTATCAGTTTAGCCATTAGATCATTTACGTCCATTTGGCCCAGATGACTCTCGGGTTGTCCAAACTGGGAAGCTAAGATATAAACACACAATTCATAAGTATACCTCATGGAAGATCACTTGTATGCAAGACCCAAAAACTGCCCAAAAATCTTACATGGTTGGTTGAAAGGTGCAGGGTTTGGTGGTCCGAAGTTCTGAACTGGAGCAGACATAAGAGACATCTAAAAAACAAAAGATGGAAACATAATCAGGTTTTATCACTTGCCTTCAAAGATATCAAAGTGAAACTGATCAGACAGCTATAATGTTTGGTACTCACAGACTGAGCGTGGTTTGCAGGAGCATTACCAGGAAATGGAGCAACAAGGTTGTATGAATTCTGAAATCCTGAAGGTGTGGGTTCATTAAAGTTGGACCCTTGTGAGACATTTTGTTGCACGTGAAATGGTGGGCCATCAAATGCATTTGGTGCTCCCATGTTAAAATTGTGTTGTGGGACACCAGGATTTAACATTGGACCCTGATTCTGAGGCTGGTCGATCATTATCTGTCCTTGTGGTCTGAATGAGTTTTGCACATTTAGAGGTGCACGGTATCGCGGAGGACCCTGTGGTAAGGAGTCAAATCTTGGCATTCCAGAAGGATTTCCTTCAAATCTCATTGGTGCTGGCTGTGCTGGGTTTTCAAAGCGCATCATGCCCGACTGATTTCCTGGCCCTTCAAGTCTCCTTGTTCCGTCGTAATTTACCATCCCAGAAGGATACCTCATAGGGCCTTCAAATCCTCCAGAAGGGCCTTGTCCTATATGGGGGTTATCAAACCTTGCGGGGCCATCAAATCTATTTGACTGCATTGGACTGCTGTACCGCATAGGTCCTTGGCCATCAAATCGTCCAGGACCTTGATGTCCCATTGGTCCATCAAAACGCCCTGATCCTGGCCCTTCAAAACGGCCATGAGGCTCTGTATACCTCATAGGTCCATGTGGAACTGACTGGTCATATCTTCCAGGCCCTTTGAGCAATGGGGGTCTTTCAAACCTATGCGGTCCAGGACCATCATATCTGCCGTGCCCTTCAAACCTGGGTGGGCCATGAGAGCCAGGACCGTCAAATCTCACTGGACCTGCATTTCCCTCAAATCTCCCTGGAGGATGGGGTCTGGATGGACCCTCTGATCGTGGCTGCCCCATGGGGCCATGTGTACCTTCTAACTGAGAATGGGAACTCATATGGCCATCATGTGTGCCATCATGTCTCGGCATATTTATCCGCGTGCTAGACAATTCAGAAGCGTGAGGTGGTGTATGGCCAGGAGATTCATTAAGATTTTGACTACCTCTCCCTGGTCCAGGTATCATTTCATGCCTTGAAGGAGCATCTAAACTTAGTGGCGCATCACTGTCCAGACATGTATCAGAGTGAACACTGTTAGGACTTTCGAACCTGGGACTGATATCTCCTTCCTCAAGTTGATCCATATCCATGGACTGTGCCGATCCTTCAAATGGCAGACTGGACAATTTCCCACCGTTTCCATCACAACCAACTGGACTTGGGGTATTTCTGAAAGGGGGTCCTGTTCGAGATGGTGGTCTGTCATTTCTTCTAGGGTCATCAGGCCCTGAGAATGGTTTAAAGCCTTCACTGCCCTTCTTGAGTGCATCCGAGGTGAACTGATTATCGTGGTCATGAGGCCTATGCTGTTGCATGTTCTCTCTCAATGGTGAGTTCGGATGAATCATAAGGGCTAGAAAACACAGTTAAATATTAATAAGTGAATTCAAATTTTCATCCCACTTGTATGGTGTTTACTAAAACTTTCCTACAGCAGTCATGCTTAACCCTAATCCATCATACTCCAAATAATCAGACCTCTAGATGATCCAAATCAGCTATAATGTTTAGGGCTATAACCAAATGCTGGAACCAAAGTTCTGAATACCTACATGAACAGGGTTGTTAATCATTGCCCTAGAAGTCACATGTACAACTCAAAGTTTTACAAACATCCAGTTCAAGATACAAAATCATTCAAATGCATTTTATGTTAGTTTAATTAAAACAAACAAAATCTAAGGATAATGACCAAGTATAGGGATTTTATTTGGCAAAACAGCAGAACCATTACATATGACTAATTCACACTACCCACAACAGTGTTCTACATGAATACTATGTATAGTACCTGGGCGTTGCAGCTGAGTTCTTTTCAGCTTCGATTTGTGCTCAAAGTAAGTGAGCTCAGCATCAGACATGTGTCCCGGAGTCTTCTTTCTCTGGCTTACACCATCATCATTTGGTCCCTCCCAAGAATCTGAGCGCTGTCTTTCTTCTTGATATTGAAATATTTGCTTGATTTGATGGGCAAAGTTAAGGAATTGTTCCTGGGTCAGCTCTCCATCAACCAAACGCTGGCTAGCCTAGAAGACAGTATGACATTCAGAATTTGCTGCTGGATCACTATTGTGAACTAGTACAAAAATGATTAAGCAGGGCTTAGTTTGCAGTAGCAAGCTTGACTATGTTTTAAACTCGATCAGGAATCATGTGAAAAGATTTTTACAAATGGGTATAGATGTGCAGCTGGAGACAGCATCTATGATCAGATTTAATACTGACTGGCATTAGAGAGAAAGTACATGCATCTGCGGCCACCCACAACATTCAAGGGCACTGAAACTTTCCAAAAAAAAAACAAAAAAAACAATTTTGTCTAGTAATGTGGCTAGCCATTGTGCCGAGTGCATTTACTGTCAAAGCAGAAAGGAATGCCAGAAAACTAAGTAATAACCCTATATAACACGCAATTCAATATAACAAAATGAAAAACAGTGAAATATGCCAATAACCTAATATAAACCAACTGTTTTCAAACAGGGCAGTTTCTTAAAATCCTTTTATGTGAAGGTTTCAGTTATACCTTTCGTAGAATATCTCTCTTGCTGGCAGAATTAAGCACATCTGGAATCTGCAAGTTGTCATCAACACTCAGGCGGTGCTGTTTCGGTGTCCGTGGCGTTGGAGGTCTTTGATAGCTGTTCCATGCTTTATGCCTTTGTGGCCCAGGTTTGCCATGTGAGAGATCTTGGTCAGGTTGTTTAAGACTGTAAGCAAAGAGTACAAATAAAATCCTATTTTAGTTATGCTGTTACAATTCTACTCACACATTCCATGCAAGTTCATAAAAAAAACAACACAGTAGAAAGCTACTTACATTTTATTTTCTTCCCATCCACTTCTCCATCTCTTGGTGTCTTTTGTACTTTTATGCTCTACAGGTGTCGGCCTCTGTAGCTGCACATCCCTGTGCTCAGGATTCCTATCTTCCAGTGGCCTTTTTAACCGCCTCAGCTCAGAAACGTTCTTCTTCGGTGTACTCCGATCCTCCCTGACACTCGCTTGTTGGTTATCGCCTTCGTTATGCTTGCTTAACTGCCTAACCTTTCCAGATTTTGGTGGGGTGATGCTCCTCGTTCTTCTCTTTGGGGACCGCCTCTCTTTTCGTTTAGGAGAGTGCTGAGGCGGAGAACGAGATCTAGACCGAGACCTCTTCCTGATGTTTGTTTTACTGATTTTAATATCTTGTTTTTGAAAAGTATCAAATCGGTCATGCTTATTCAGAGACCCATTTGCTAGCTTGACTCTAGAGTTACTGGATCTCTGTGGCTCAGTGGCTTTGCCAAGGTCTTCCCGTTCTTTCCTCTCAGTGCTTCTTCTCTTTTCTTTGATGTCTTCCTCTTTCAGATCCGTTTTCTCATGCACCTGCTTTCGCAACCTTGGGTCCTTTTTATTAACATCTAATGCCTTTGTGTGCTCAGGCTCAGAATCTTTACTTTTATGAGGCACTCCTTTACTTAATGGTGAAACTGATTTGGATTTCACTTTTTCATCAGTTGCAGAAGTATCTTTTTTGGGTATTCTCATTGGCTTACTTGGCCTTTCTGGAGGTACAGGTACTCTCTTTTCGGGTGCACTGACAACAGGTGGTGTAGCGTGGCTCTCCTTCCTGAATATCCCTTGTTCCTTTGTATTTACAGATGGGGCAGAAGCTCTGTTTAATCTAGGATCTCTGTTTGATGGCTTGTCTGCCTGTGGCAGAGGCCATGACTTGTGTTGTGTAGGAGCTGGTTGACTCACAGCTGGTGGATCAAACTGGACCGGAGCACTGTTGGGTGGGTGGTTTGTACTGGCCGCCTTGAGGAGAAAGAAAATACTTCAATGTAGATTTAAAACCTTTTGCATTTTAATTCCCCTTCATAAAACCTAACTTGAATACAAAAATAAAAATTCCACGAGTCAACACAAGGCTTACCAGTTGCGCTTTTGTTTGTTCAAGTTCAAGCTCTATCTTCTTCTGCTGAAGTTCTAACAACTGTTTTTGCTTAGCAAGCAACTGCTGCCTTATTATTTGTTCCTCTGCCAAGTTCTTCTCACTGACTGTGGGATGAGGTTGAGCTAGTTCTTCAGTCTACACAAAAAGAAAGACATTGTAATTAACTGTTTTTCTTAACTACAGCCAGAATTTCATCACCGAGGTACTATTTACTCATTCTATATGCTTACCGGTTTTAAAAATTTGGGGTTGACATGAATGCTGGCATTCACATTTGGTGGTA
Source organism: Hassar affinis (assembly GCA_025674545.1). Lineage (NCBI taxonomy): Eukaryota > Metazoa > Chordata > Actinopteri > Siluriformes > Doradidae > Hassar > Hassar affinis. The sequence goes on from JAOVYV010000019.1 coordinate 14,260,915, forward strand.
AAGGCTTAATGGGCCAAGCAGGATCTACTGAATTCACACGAACATCCAATGCATACAGCTTCTTCAAGGGGAAAATCTCGTCCCAGGTGGAACGCAATTTGAAGAGACATTTTCTAGTGTTTTCATCCACCTAAAGCAAGGCAGAAGAAAGGAATACTCTGGCATCCATTTCTTTGGTAGAAAAACACATGAATAACTTCCTAAATTGAGTACAGCAGTTAGAAATGAGTAAATCTATGACCACTGCAGGTTATGGATATAAAACGGTACAGCATACAAATATCTATACATGAATAAATAGAAGCAGATGTTTAACGCTCAGCAACATCATAAGAAGAAATAAGTGGAAAATTAAGTACCTTCTCAAACACACATATAAAGGAAGTGATTAGGTTTTTAGTAAACACTTCAAGGTACTGTCCTCCAACATTCTTCACTATGGAATCCACTAAGTACAAAACAGGAAGCTTCTCAGCAGGAGGCGCCTACAGCGATAGAAAACTCACAAGTTTAGTACACAACATGACAAATGTGCAGTTACAGTGTGATATTAACTTGTCCTTTGTTGTTGGTTTTTTAAAGTGGGAGTAAAAAGTAGGGGTTGTTAGGGGTGGCAAAAAAGTCGTCCACACCCCCCAAAAAAATAAAATTTAAAAACAATACATCTCCATTTTCTTCAGATTGTTCCAGCTCTTGGTTTACAAAAGAAAAAAGGGAAAAAACACTTGCAGGGACACATGATAACTGAAATCACCATGTGTATTCTAAAAACAGGAAAATAAAAAGAAAAAAAAGCTGTATTCCACTTCAGAAGAGGGGAAAAAGCTCCAATGATGAATCTTCAGTGCAGGTATCCCAGTGCAAAAAAATATGCAGGATGTCCATATTTTATTAGTTTTTTTCCCCACACCAGTCACCATTTGAGAAACACATTTTGGAAGTGTTGCTTTTTAGTAAGAATGTCTTTTATGGAAAAAAAGGGATACATAGTCTTATTTTATTTGGTAACTGACTTCACTTAAACATACCATATTCACCTTTTAAGACATCAAATGCAAGACTGCAAAAAAAAAAAAAAAAAAAAAAGTCCATTGCACTTTTAGCCAAAAGCTTGTTTGGAGTCTGTCCTTTAAATTGTAGGATTTGTCTAAGAATTTTTGCCCCTCTTCCTGGGGTGACATCAATGACAAGATAAGGATATTTTAAGGATAATTAACAGTGTCAATTTATTAAGTTACTAGGCAGAGACGTTGTACACATCTGAAGCAGTGTCTGATTGAAAGACCATTTCTCCCAAACAAACTCAAAAGAACAGGAAGATGTTCCCACAAAAAAATTACACTGGTAAAGAAAGACAAAAGCACATTTCATATTGTTTATTCACATTTGTTTAGCATTTATTAACAATGAGAAAATCAATAGAGCAAAATGTACTCAGCATTCTAAACACGCCATGAACCCTTTATTAGTTAGCAGATACAAAAAGAGAAAGGAGCGAGACTTCGCCTTGGACCACCAATGTTACGACCACAGGACTATTAGCACAGCGATTGACAGCCGTAGTTTACAAGTAGGGCAAGCTTTTATTGATCTGGACATGGCTTACAAATGTATTTAACTCACACTTCTGCTCATCTCTATCCAGTGCAGTGGCCAATATCACTAACGTAACTGTGACTAATACACTGGAAAAGCCTAATCCGGATTACCACCCTTCCATAACAGTGATTCAATGCACCACATGGCCACTGTAATTAAGAGAAGACAGAACGGCAGGCTTTCTGTGATGGTCTAGCAAGTTACTCTACCCATCAGGTAACATTAACACTGGTTAGTCACTGTTCCTGCAGACAATGCAAACATATAAAGCCGGCTAATTAGATTAGGGAGGGGCTCAAGTGGGAACTCAACAATATTAGAACCACCTTTAAAATAAAAATTAGGCTCTATTTGTCATTCATCCTTTACCATTTCTTTTTTTTAATCATGAATATTTTATATTATAAGAATTTTATCCATCATAATAAGGGTTAAAATACTTTTTGTAGCCAGAGATGGTGTTAAGAGTAAAAGAATTTCCATATGGACCCTCAGGACACTTTAGGGCCAAAGCTGACACTGAGATCAGATATCAACACACACCCTTCAGTGTCTCAGCCACATGGTGTGTGTCTGCATAAAGCAACATTTCTGATCAACCACTGAGTTCTACTGTATTTATTATTTAAGGTCAGGTGTAACTCTACTGAACTAACTGTTCATTAACGGGTATTTGACCTAAAACAAATATTTTTGCTCCTCAGCTTAAAGTAGAGAATTTTATTAGAATTTAAGTGTAGCTATTCATCATCAGCATTATATTGATTAGAGCGTAATTAAGAAAAAAAACATGTTAATTCGTTAGATAAGCTCATTTAAATTAATCATCATATTACCTCCATGTTTAACACACTAACAAAGTTTAACGTCTATGACTACATGGTGTGAAGGTTCCTATAGCTGGTTATCACTGTCTGTGCACTCCGAGTCGTTAAAGCTACACACACCTTCGCTAAGCTAGCTTCCAGCTAACGAGTCTGGTTCTCTCACAGGAACGAGGCGACACAAATAAAGCAAAATGGACGTTTAAAATTAGGTTCTGGCATAGTTAAAAGTTATAAATATCTAAAAAGTAAAGCTAAATAATCGTTGTGTGTGATAATTTTACAAAAGTTACATGTACAAACTGGTCTAGTATTTTGCCGCCGCGGTAAAGGCCTGAACACGCTTTAGCTGACTCTGCACATGCGCGTGCTGTTGTATTCGACGAGGACAATATGGCTACGTGACAAAACAAAAAAAGCTATTTTCATAAAAACCTTGGTAATTTGTGCTTCAATTATAGCGACGATATCCTCGGCGAACTGCAGATTCTCTTCGGCGAGGATGGTCAGCATGTTGATGTGCGGTTTGCTGTTGAAAGTCAAATCTTCCAGAGACGACTGATACTCTCGGCAGGCGTCTTCTCTCGCCGCTTCGGCCGACATCTTCGAGTCGCGTTTCTAAACTAAAGCAGTTTCGACCGAATTTCGGATAAAATACAAGCACAAAATTCGACACAGTCCATTTACATATTCTTCATCCTTTTCTTTTGTTGCTCAAAAGCCGTTTCTTATACAATACCGCTCGCGTTTTCCTCTTCGCCTTCACCTCGGTATCACACGCTAGAAAATGTCCGTCCTCCTTCAACAGTTGTCTGCGTCACACGAAACGGTTTATAACACGCCTTACGTCACTGCGTTCTGATTGGCTATCCTCCTTAGACTTCCGGTTTGCGTTTGCGACAAGCAACCAATCAGCGTCGTGTCCTCGCAGCACAAAACAGGCTTGCACACGGTACACCGCTGAGTAACACCTGACCTTTGTTTTTCACCCTGTTCATACACGGTAAACACCCAGAGCGTCTGCTGTCATCTGTAATTTGGCTTTACCAATAGGCAGCTCAGTTTTATACTCATATCCATTCAGGGTATATGAAAACAAGAGCAGTTTGTACTACAGTAAAATTAAATTATGAGATGTGAGACACCAAGGTACAGAGACTACATACACTCTTCTACATACAGGGGTTAGACAATGAAACTGAAACACCTGTCATTTTAGTGTGGGAGGTTTCATGGCTAAATTGGACATTGCACCAGTAAGAGCAGAGTGTGAAGGTTCAATTAGCAGGGTAAGA
>JAOVYV010000019.1:14294915-14305287 GCA_025674545.1 Hassar affinis
TACACCATACTAATAAATTATTGTGGTCTAAAATGACAGGTGTTTCAGTTTCATTGTCTAACCCCTGTACTTTATTTTCCTATAATGGCACATCACAAAGTGTTTTATTCTTTAACTTGTGAAACTATGTAAGAAAATGTTTGCATTCAGTTACCTGACGTGTTGTTTTGTACAGAGCCTGAAATAGCTTTGTTAATTTTAGGTTGCTTGTTGGCTTCTGGATCCAGGCTCCAAGGAGCGCACCCTTCACAACATGGTGACGAACTTTATTCCACAGGATCTGCCCATGTTGGAAGGAATTGGCCCAGGACAGGGTGTGGAAAGTCTGGGAATATATGGAGATGGAAGTCATTCAGGTCGATACAGAGCAGCCATTGAGTCTGTTCTTATTTTCAGAGTCATGACACAGCTCAATGTGCTCATGGAACAAGATGGTCTATTAGGTGCTTATCTCAGATTTACTAATCATTATAATGGCTTAGTTACTCTTCTAGTTACTGAATTGCTGAAATATCTTTTTGATTGTCAGATGTATTCCAGAGAGTAGAGATGCCCACTCAGTACTGTTTGGCTCTCTTGGAGCTGAATGGTATTGGGTTTAGTGTTGCTGCATGCGAAGCTCAGAAACATGTCATGCAGGCTAAACTGACTGACCTGGAAAACAAGGCGTATCAGTTGGCTGGTCATACCTTCTCTTTGACCAGTCCAGAGGATGTTGCTGAGGTCTGTGCAATCTGGGGAAGGCTTATCAAACACCGTTTGTGGATTATGAGTTGTCTGAAATTACCATGGAATTTTTTGAACCTTGAACTGTTTTGTTGTGTCATTTCTAGGTCTTGTTCCTTGAACTGAAGCTACCTCCAAATGGTGACCTAAACTCTCTTAAGAATAAAAAGACTCTGGGCTACACCAGGCGGGCAGGAGCAGGTGCTCGTGTCAAACTTTCCAAACAGTTTAGCACAACGAAGGTATTTTCCACAGTTGTTGATTTGGTTTGAACTGAACTTTACCATACCCTTTTAGTTTTCCCCTATGAAACGTGTCATTTACAGAAACTTCCAGAAAGTTCTGAATACAGTATGTACCACCATTTTACAGTTTACCTACAATCAGTGCAAAATGTTAAGAAATGAAACGTGAGAGGATCCAAAAGCGGCTCAAATATGCGGATATGAATGAAGTTGGAGGAAATGATAAAGCACACATGAATTGGAGAATATGCACCACGTTCAGAACTGACATTTTGTGAATTTAACATTAACGTTTGACCATTTTTGTGTAGCGGTATCTGTAACCCTAGCCTACTACTTGTCTCATTGCTATAAATGACATTACTTGTCTTCATTATTTAGTTCTAAGATTATACATGAGTGAGTCAAATTAAAAAAAAAAAACACTTTTTAGGTTTACTTGTTATTTATGTCTGATTTAAACAGGATGTGCTAGAAAAGCTCAAGCCATTGCACCAGTTACCAGGAGTCATTCTAGAGTGGAGGAGGATAACAAATGCCATGACCAAGGTGGTATTTCCCCTGCAAAGAGAAATGTGTTGGCACCCTAAACTAGAGATGGACAGAATCTACCCAGTATCTCAGTCCCACACAGCTACAGGTATGAAAGGATGATGATTCATAGACTATGATTACCACATTCACCTTTTCTTTTGTATCTGTGCCTTTCAACATCGATTTTGTCATTTTCTCCCTCTGTGTTTCATGTAGGCAGGGTGAGCTTTACTGAACCCAATATCCAGAATGTCCCAAAAGACTTCGAAATCCAAATGCCAACTCTCATTGGAGAAAGCCAACCATCACAAAATAACATGGCTGTTATTTCAAGCAAGACAAGGTAAGGTTCTGTGCTCATGGCAAAACAATCCTGCGTCTTTTCTATCGACTCGGACATTTTTGTGTTTTTCCAAAGGGCTAAAATATCCCGAACACGCCATCAGTTGGTATCGCTGATCAAAGATTCAGACAGATCCCCAGAGAAGGGGATGCCTTTTTCTGTTAGTATGAGACATGCTTTTGTTCCTTTCTCAGGTAAACAACCTTATTTATTTTTTAGGACAGACACTTATAAACTGTTTAGTAACCTTGATTAATAAATACGCTTGTTGTTTAAACAGGGGGACTAATTTTGGCTGCAGACTACTCGCAGCTGGAGCTCCGCGTCTTGGCTCACTTGTCCCGTGACAAACGGCTTCTTCAGGTCCTCAACAGTGGCGAAGATGTTTTCAAAAGCATCGCTGCAGAATGGAAGATGGTGGATCCCGGGTCAGTCGATGATTGCCTGAGACAACAAGCTAAACAGGTGAGACATGGCTGTGCCCTGGGGAAGTCCTGGGGAAGTTGCATTGCTTTTTTGGGGTATCTTGCGGTTAGTTCTGACTGAATGATTGTGCATGCTCATTAGAAGGACCGCACTCTAGACAGTTCCTGGATTGTTTGGAAATCTCAGCTGAAGTTTAAGCAGTGGTTTTATACAACAGTAGCACTTCATTCGCAATTTTGATTAATCAGAAAATCATTCATCTTCTTTAAGCTGCAAATTATGGGTTTATATTAATACAGCCTTCTAGTAGATTATACTTTCTGTAGTAACAGCTAATTCACAGGGACTTATTGGGGAAAAAAGTGAATTAAGTGACGTCACTATTACAGGAAGATCTGGCACAAGAAAGTCGTTGCCATTTCTTGGTAGCTCTTTATGGTTTGATTGGTCTTAAAGATATCAAAGCGATAGAATGACTGTTATCAGTTATTATCATCTAAGTGTTATCAGCTGTTACGACATGAGTAATAACAGAAACTAATTTATTTCACAGATAAAACGTAACTGGTGCAGACATGTGCAAGGTGCCATTTTGTAATGAATACACAATTTAACAGAGTGCCACAAGTATCCATGCCCAAGAATGTTATATCACAACCCCCATTTTCAGACAACTTGGGACACTTTCTAGAAATGCAATAAAAACTAAGGCTTAGTCTTTGCAAGCAAGGATGGGTTGTGGTTCACTACTTTATGCCAAACTTCATGAGAGAATTGTCATTCAGTTCAAATACAATGCTTCACAGCACAAAATTGCAAATCTTTCACCATATAGAGTTCATAATATCATGAAAAGATTGAGGGAGTGATTCAAGTCAAGGCCAAGGGCAGAAACCGCTGCTGAATGTGGGTGACCATCGAGCCCTCAGGTGGTAGTTTGGAAAATCACTGTCACTTAACACAGTCCACAGTCCTGCTGCATCAAGAAATGCAGCATGAACCTGTATTATGCAAAGAGGAAGTGACATATTTATTTTCGCAGAAATGCCAGCAAGTTCTCTAGACCCAAAGCCATGTGGGATGAAAGACAGTGGAAATGTGTTTTATGGACAGATGAGAGGTTTCAGCGTGTTTTTGGGGACAAAATGGACTGTGGATTCTATGTGCCAAATATGAGACCATCCAGACCATTACCAACAAAAAGTGCAAAAACCAGCATCTGTGATGGCATGGGGGTGCATCAGCACCCATGGCATGGGCGATCTACATATATATGTATGTGAAGGTACCAGTGATGCAGAGGATTATCTTGGTATTTTGGAGAGACATATGCTGCCGTCTTTTCCCAGGAACTCTGTGTCAGGAGGACAATGAGGCCAGGCCTCATTCTGCATGAGTTACAACAGTGTGCTTGACTGGCCTGCCTACAGTCCAGATCTGTCTCCTATTTAAAATGTATGGCACATCATGAAGAGGAGAACCAAACAACCGTGACAAGAGACTCTTGAGCAGCTCAAGTCTTGGGCAAAAATGACACTTTCAAAACTCTGACAATTATCTTCAGTTCCCAAATGATTAAAAAGTATTATTAAAGGAAAAGGTGATGTGATCCAGTAGTAAACATGCCTCTGTCCCAACTTTTTTGTGTGTGCTTATTGAGTATATTTAACAAATAGAATTAAGTTCATTATTGAAAACTCTAAAACTCTTCCCCTCTTTTCCCCCATTTTTTCTGTTAAATAAAGGTTTGAATGAATTAACAAATTATTTCAGTTGTAATTGAATTTTTAGGCAGGGTCCCATCTTTTTTGGAAATGGGGTTTGTATGTTCCCACTTTTTCATATAAAATGTTTTATAGTGTTTTAATAGAATGCTCCAGTAGCTAGATGAGGAAGTTGTGCTCCTGTTCCTACAGATTTGTTATGGAATAATCTACGGCATGGGAGCCAAGTCATTAGGAGAGCAAATGGGTATTGATGAAAATGATGCTGCCTGTTACATTGAAACATTCAAGTCCAGATACACGGGTAAATTTCAGGCTAATTCAGATTTGGAATGACTTCTAATTATATGTGTAATTAAGCCTTGTTTTTCATGACTTCATTTCGCTCAAAGGCATACAGGCGTTTCTTCGGGAAACTGTGAAGAACTGCAGTAGAAATGGCTTTGTGAAGACTTTACTTGGCAGGAAGCGGTTTCTGCCTGGAATCAAGGACTCGAACGTGTACATTAAGTCTCATGTAAGGTTTACATTTATAAGACCTCTTCAAAAGGATGGAAAGCAAAAATAAATCCTGTTCTTCCTAAGCTGGTCTCTTTCACACTTCAGGCAGAACGACAGGCTGTGAATACAACAGTCCAGGGCTCTGCAGCAGATATCGTCAAACTGGCTACGATCAACATCCAGCGCAGACTGGAGACAGATTTTCCTGAAGTGATGCTGTCACATCAGCATTACCATGGTGGGACAGGTAAATCCTCCTGTCTCTAAAGTGAAGGGGATCTTTCCGTCACTACCATATTCATTAGTATTATTTTGTTTATTTGTTAGACAAAGGACGGTCCAGGCCTCGGTCCAGAACTTCTCGAGGAGCCTTCTTTATACTTCAGCTACATGATGAACTCATCTATGAGGTTGCAGAAGAGGATATCATCCAGGTGTGTAGACCTCTTTTAAAAGGTTGCCTTGCAAGTCATTGAGTTTGCATGTTGATGATGCCAAGTCACAAGAGAATACAATTGGGAAACTTCTTGAGGGCAGAAGGGAGGGAGGGATTGAGGGATGGCATATGTATGCATAAGAGTGCTGTTAACACTTTTCATTGAGCATTCATTTATCATGAGACATGGTCAGAGCAGCAGTCTGAATGTACAGGCTAAACACAGGCTAACCTTCACTGATTGGTAGCTGTTGTGTGATAGGGAAGACCTAACTAGTGACTGAGAATTAGTAGATAACCAAAACTGGTCTTGGGGATTGAATTTCTCTCTTCTTTGTCAGGTTGCACAAATTGTCAAACGGGAAATGGAAGCTGCTGTGAAACTGTATGTGAAGCTCAGGGCAAAGGTTAAAGTGGGCCCAAGCTGGGGAGACCTTCAAGACTTGGATATATAAATGAAACACCTTTTACATTTTCTACTAAATGTGCTGCTTTACAAAATCACTAGATTTTGCACTCTCTTATGTATTTTGTATTGAGATCCATTTTTAATGAATATGTGCATCAACTTTTTAAAGACTAATGATGGATTGCATGTATAATTATGTGGTGTAAAAATAAATTGATTAATGTAGTTATTTTTATCCTGTAAATAAAAAAAACCATTCACACATTTCAGTTTCTGTTTATTAAAACTTTAGCCACTGCTCAAAGCAGACTTTATAGTTTCCATATTTCCAGAACTTGGGCTAGGCCAAACATCTGACTACTGCAGTATTTACATACCCTCCTTACTACTGTACTGAGAAGTATGCGAGTATTATTTAATTAGGCAATGTAATAGAAGTGGCTTTATAATGCTTCAAACTGTATGTATCTAAAGCACTTGGCACAGTTAAGACAGAAAGGTGCGTACAGTGCCTTTTACCAAGCCTCTACATATGGGGCACTTGCGTAATGAAGGAGCACACTCTTTACAGACCACCAGGTGCCCACATGGTATAAAGACAATGTTGACCTCTTTATCCATGCATACTTTACATGTGCGCTCCTCCTGAAGTCTCCTCAGCTGTTCCTCCATGGGCAAGTCTGTGGAATCAAAACGGATCACGTTACTCTAATGAATGTTTTCCATATGGCTCAGAATTTCAGGGTGGGATCTGTGTGTGTCAAAGCTTTAAAGAAAAAAACCCAACAAAACTCATGGTTGAGGATACCTGAAAGATCTTGACTCGGTGATACAGCTTCATTTGTCTGGGCTGAAATTGCAATGGAGAGAACATAAAATGGATTGTCATTAATATGCCGTATTGTGGAATCCCATTTATTGTGGGGATCCCATTTATATGTTCCTACCTCCTATACTAACACTGAAAATTCAGACATTATGACAAAATAAGTAAAAGGTTAAATACCCATTAGCTCTCTTAAGAGGTGCACGTCATTCTTTTTGATCCAGTTGCGGAAAACCTCTGCTGCTGCGTTCCCCTTTGACAAGACCAAATCGATCAGCTGAGCTGTCTGCTGCTTGACGGAAGTGCAGTTGCGTATGGTGTCATACTCCTTCTGTGAAATGATATTCTCCTCCAACAGGTGATCCATTAGGCTCTGGACGCTTTTCAAACGCTGTGTCAATGCAGCATGGTGCTTCTTCAAAAATGTAAATCCATCTACAAACAAACAAAAAAAACAAACAGGAGAATATTACAGATGGATGGCTACACGCTGGATCTGAACTGGGAAAAACGAACCTTTGTGAATACGCACCTGATGCCATTTCCTCTGCGAACATTTCACGCTCCTCTTCTCTTTTTTCATCTTCAGCACTCAGCAGATCAGAAACCAGTTCTTGGACAGTTTTGTAGTTTTCTCCACTGGTGAGGATTTTGCTCTGGACAGTCTGCTTCACTAAATTGCGCTCAAAGCCCATTTCTAAAGCTGCTTTCACCACAGGTGTGTTCATCATTATAGCATCTTCTGAGCGTTCTTCTCCTGGTCCCAAATGTACCACTAGAAATAAACTCAAAATTAATTCGACGCATGAAACATTCATTTGTACCACGGTGCTGTTATTTCTTATCAGATAGGCATTAATTTAACTGCATGGCTCAGTCCCCTTTCACATCTATCTTTTCCTTTTAACCCAATGTTAAATAGTCCATCCACTCTTCATTTCCTTTACTTACCAGGTGGATCAACAAATTCCCGTGAGTCCCCATTGTTCAACAGCTGCAGAAATAAACATAAGAACCATGGTTGATCTCTTATAACTCATAATACAGCCAGGATACAGATTTAATTTCCTTTACATACCTGTTCAAACAATCTTGGAAATCTGGCTTGGATCTGATGAACAAACTCTTGCCCCTTTTCTTGCAGAAGGTACTCACACCTACAACAGGAAGGGGTTCAAAATGAGTTTGAGCCACTAAATAAATCTAACTGAATAGAAAGAGATTGAGAAATGAAACCACTTTACCTGGGAAACCATTTTGCATGTTCGACCCATGGGTCGTCCCCTGATTCCCAACATCTGAGTCCTCCATCACAGCAAAAGCACTTTACGTCATCATTACGACCTATAAATAAGGTTCCTTAGATATTGTGCTGAACAAATACACTAGGCAAACTCATTTAATGAAAACTCCACTGTTCTCACCAACGTAGTAAAATCCAGCCTTGGCCAGCTGGTCTGGTCGGACAGGTATTCTTGCAGGCCAGTTGACAAATGTAAGTAGCCTTTCTTCACACTGCTGCATTGCTGGGTTGGACACATTGGCCAAACCACCAGCTATAGGGACGTTATCAGCTCGGTCACCTCTCACAAAGCGGCAGTTAGGATAGTGCCTCTGGTGCTCAGATACAGCCCTATCTCCAGGCTCCCAATTGCTCAGGTGCCCACCACAGCTAAAGCAGGCCACTCTGTCTCCCTGGCCCAGATAATAGAAACCAGCCTTGGCAAGCTCGGCAGGAGTGATCGTAGTAAGAGTCCAATTTTGAAAGGTGTCCAAGCGATCCTGTTCGCGCCGCATGCTGGGATTGTGGCAAGCAGGTGGCCTCTGATGGGACAGGTCTTCCACTCCACGAGATGTCAGAGGGCTGGAAGGGGCAAGATTGCTCATGTTTAGATAACCAGCTTGCTCATCTGCCTGGCCCGAAGCTGCAGTGGCTGCAGGAAGATTTAGCTGAAGGATAGTAGCATTGCGGAGAGGTGAAAAAGCAGAGTGAGAGGAGGACAGGAGATTGGTGGTGGAAGGCAAGCTCTGAATGAAGGTACAGTTGGGCGACATCTGCTTGTGCCTCTCGGCCGGGCATTCACCTGACTGCCAGTTGTCAACGGTCACGTTGCAGCGGAAACACTGGACCCGATCACCAATGCCGGTGTAGAAAAAGCCAGCACGGGCAAGGCTTCTCTCAGTCACCGGTGCCGAAGAGGGGAACTTTGCAAAGGTTGAAATGCGAAAGAGTTCACTGGTATTATCATACTGTAGGTCTGCTGGTGCGCTGGTACGACACAGACCTCTTAGGAAAGAATTATTTTGCAGAATTTCCATTATAAAGAGGGAAAAAGGGATGTCCTCAGGGAGAAGGACTTTAATCATCACACCCAGGATCATAAGTGCACAATGGTGTCTACATACAAATGAGAATGTTGAACTTGGGATGTATAAACAAAGATGACAAAGAACAAACCATTAGTGTAACTCCTGATCGTCAAAAGACTGTCATCAGCTGAACAAACATTCATTTCCCCTTGCTCTTAAGGAATTTCGCTGATTTATAACATCTGAAACCAATTCTCCTTAGAACAAACATGGATTCCACCAAACCAAACCAAACCAAACTCCCACACCAGTGTATTCTGTCAAGAACATTCCAAACAGCCGTCTCTTATACAGCGATGGTAAAACTAAAGATCCTCATGACCTATAAAAGCAAACCGAAATCCACACACAGGTTAGAAAACAAACCTCTTGTGTACAAAAAAAAGTGAGTGAACACAAACTGAACTGGATGATTGATTATCCATATCTGCTGTCTGCCATCAACCTGGATCGTTAACACATACGATAAACCAACCCAGACACGAACTAAAGTTTAAACAAGGCATCGTGTATTGATGACAAACTCTAGGATAGGGGACTTCCTGGATGTGGTAAAGAAAGGCCTTCTCCCTGCTGACATCCCTTATGGTGGGGTTTACGTATCCATTTGTGAAGTTTAGATATAATTATGAAAAAATAATATGTTCCTTAAGAGATGGTGGCTTGATTTGATTGGAGAAGTCCTTCTGCTTCAGTGACAGTTATCTGGGAATAAAGAAAAAAAAATAAAGTGAGACAAAATCATATTTAAAGTGAAGAGCTTCCAGCTTCCAACTGCACTGACTACATAGAATGAATGAGGGTTTGCGTTAGCCTTTGCTCGTCTCTGGTATTGAGATATTTGGAGATGCAAATGAAAAAACAAAACAGAATGTTGGTGGTTTGGGTAAGCAAGTCAACACACTACATAGACTAGTAAGTTGGAATTCCATATATAGGTAGTGCTATAGGTATTTAAGATTCTGGTAGTTTCACAGTATATGAAGGGTTTTTTGTATATGAAGGGGCCTTTTACACAGGTCTATAGAGGATTTTTCTACTGTCAGTCATACACAGAATCAATTAGTCCTCATGTCTATGATGCACACTTGAATAAATTGTCAGTGTGAATCATTTTCTTTCTTAACTTGTTATTCTGTTATATATATATAGTACATATTGCACTTGTATCACCAGGAAATAAATGCAGTACAGTGGTATCAGTGGAGCCATGTAAATCTGAATGGCAAATCAGAAGCCACTACCTTTGGCGTATGTTCTTCACAGTGACGCCAAAGTGAAGTTTCAGTAAAGGCTCTCCGAGGCGCGTTTAGTTTATATCACCCATATTCCAACAAGTCCCACCTTCCTTCACAACTTTTGGCTAGGTGCCCCAAATATTCCTGCTCTCCAATTGGCTGATAGTTCATGAGCATGAAGGTGAGAGGTTGTCCAAATATAGTCCGAGACAAGACTTTTTTGTTTTACTAGCAATGTAGCTAGCAGGCTGTGGAAGAAACACAAAACCAAAGAGGAGGGAACCATGAGCAGCCAGAGGTCCCAGAAATGAGACGACAAACATGGCCAATGGTCAAACCCTGCCACGGTGAGCTCTAGAGAATGAAAACACGACAACAGGATGGTGAAGAGGCTGAAATCTTGTAACCGGAGATGATATGCTTGCTTCAAGCAGAGCCATCACCTCTGTAATGTTCTTCATGGTGAAATGTAAAAAACAATGGGCCTCCTTTTGCGGCCAATACAGCGTCAATTCGTCTCGGGAATGACATCTACAAGTCCTGCACAGTGGTCAGAGGGATTTTAAGCCATTCTTCTTGCAGGATAGTGGCCAG
>JAOVYV010000019.1:14314323-14326282 GCA_025674545.1 Hassar affinis
CCTTAACCCTCAACTGCTCAGCTGTATAAATGAGATAACTGTAAGTCACTCTGGATAAGGGGGTCTGCCAAATGCCACAAATGTAAATGTAAATGTAAATGAGAAAAGAATGTGAGAAAATCTGGCAGGTTTGGGGTGTGGACATAGTTAAGGAGTGGAGTTCAATTGAGTCCTCCTGGTTTGTGATTATTTTTTTCAAGGTGGCACATCAGTCTGTCCGAGATCAGCTGCTTGGGTACATCTATAATGGTTTCCTCGTGCCAGTCGTGGCTCCTGCACTACACAAGGTGATTACTGGTTGTTTACATGGTTATTTATTTTGCCCTGCACTCTCCTATTCATCTAAGCTTATTCTGCTCTGTGTTCACTGATCAGTTGACGCTGGAGGAAGTGATGACAACAACAGCTTATCTGGAGCTCTTTTTAAGGCATATCTCTGACCCCGCCCTCCTCCAGACCTTTCTTATTTTCATCCTCAGGCATCGCCATGACAACGTCAACATTCTGGATACGCTGGTCAGCAGAATCAACACTCCTTTTCAGGTTTGCGTGTGATTTTTGTCATGTGCCGATATTAAATAGCACAATCAGCAACTAACAGTGTCACTAGCTCCGCCCCCAGTCAACGCCTTTAGACTCTGTCCCACTTGTTTCTTTTTTTTTCTCGGTGTTGAAGTTGGGAACGGTATCACTGGCTCTGTTTCGTACTCTGATTGGTCTATACTGTGAGGACGTCATGCTGCAGCTCATTCTCAGGTAAACGCTAAGACTTTCTGTTTTCTTTTACCTTCTTCCTGTTGCATTTGATGAGAAAGTATTATAGATTTATTCATATTATTTTTCCAAATGTGGTGAATCCGGTCAAAAAATGGTGTTATTCTCCTCTGTGAACAACTTTTTCTTCTCCTGCTTAAGGTATCTGATTCCGTGCTCGCACCTGCAGTGCAGCGGGCGGCGTAGACTCAGAGAGAGAGACTGCTACTCTTCCAGCGCCTCTGCTCTTATCTCTCTCACTCCCTCGTTCCTCATGACCAGACCCTGCACCTCGCCGACACTGCCCCCTAAACCAGACTATATCCTCTGGTCAAAGGTCACTGAAGGGCTGCTGATGGGGAACATGGGTAATGACAAAACAGTTGATTGAGTGTTGAAATGAATTGAATTTAAATCCAAATGCAAAAGTGCTCTGTTGCTTTTAGGTATGATGTTTGTTATTGATTTTGTTCAAAAAAGTAAGTGTGACAGTCAAAGTCTCCAGAAGAGCTGTGGCAGATTCTCCAAGACGCTCAGTAAAACTTACCAGCTCATTACTGTACAGTACGATGCAGAAGTCTTAGGCACATGCAAAGACTCGCTGAAGATGTATCTACATAAAAGAAAACACTATAAAGTGCAGTAAACAGTAATAAACTACAGGAAGTCCATATTTGGTGTGCCTTTTTCTTAAACAGTGTTCCCAGGTGTTTCACAATATGTGCAGGTTTATAAGGAAATTAGCTGGTAAGTGCCACAGCACTTTGACTGTCACACTTACTTCTTTATTTTAATGCAAATCCCAGCAGCCTTCATTATGTTTTTTATCTGAAATGTGCTCTGTTGTGTAATGTGTTGCTTTCGTTACAGACATACACACATTTATGTATAACATTAAATCTTTTATTGGAAAAGTAATGGTTGGAAAACGTTTTTGTACTGACCCCATGAAGAAATATTCATAACAAAAGTTCTAAAAGTAGGGTGCCTAAGACTTTTGCACAGTACTGGATATTATGGTGGCCAACAAGTGCAAAACAAATTTACATTTATGTACGACAAAATTACAAAACCAGAAACACACATTTACAACCTCGGAAAACACATTTACAAATGCGGAAAACACATTTACAAAGTCTGAAAACACATTTACAAACTCCAGTCAGATGGAAAGGGTAGGTCCCTTACACCGGAAGTAACAATTGCTGATTATTGTCAATGAAACTTTTTTGCATGGAGTGAAAAGTGTGGCATGACGGTAACTCTACAAAATGTTTTCTGAATATTTAGCAATATTTCTGATGTTTTTACTATAAACATATTGGTGTGCATTTCATTCCAGGGTTTGAAGACCTTTTCCTGGGTGTGGATGAATTTGGGAATTCCTGTTGGGTGAACTCTGAGCCACTGATGTATAAAAACTACCTCCAGTACCTGAGTGACGCACGCAGCATCATCAGCACCGGCGTGCAGGCGTGTCGGGTATGGTCTGCCCCTTACGACGGAATCAATCCCTCCCCCGAGGACTATGAAGAAGAGGAGGAGTTCGAGGAGCAGAAGGATGGGCAGAGGGATGAGGATGAGTGTCCACCTCTCAGCACTCCTCCACTCCAGCCCCCAACCCCACACCACACTAGTTTGAGCCAGACACAAGAGTTGGAGTGGGACGACAGTTATGACGGCGCTACGGATGGAGAGGAAAACCAGAGTTTCCACGTCACAGAGCATCCGCAACCTCCGAAACACATTCAGGAGATGCAGAAAAGTGCCATCATGCTGGTTCGCGGGTCTTACATCGAAGACTCGGAGTTCCAGGACGATGTGTTGGTTTATAATCTCATAGCGCAGAGGGATGCACGAGACGACTGGATCGCGTCCTTAAAAAACGTTCCCTGGAGTCAAACTGACAAGATGATACAAACTGAAACATACAACACAGACCTTTACACCATCAGTAGTACCCAGAATGACGGAGACAATAAGGTACAAACTCAGGCATTAGAAGAAGCTTCACTTCTTGTAAATGGACATATTGATGAGATGAACCAATCGATTGATCAGTCGAACGATACATCTGTTGACGTCCACCAGGACCAGAGCGCGGTTCTAGAAGAGCCAGGATGTCAGGATACATCCGACGCCTCATCTGTGCAGCATACTGGAGAAGACTTTATTTCCCAGTGCCTCCAGCTCATTGGCTGGGATACAGAGAGCATGATGGGAGATGTTTATTTCCAGAGGCTGACTGCACTCTTGCATGGTGAAGAAACAGAAGCTGACTTTAATTTGATTTACACAGACGATGAAGATGACGGGACGAATGAAGAAGCAGAGCGGAGAGACGGTGATGGAAAGAAACGCGTCCCATTTACAGGTGAGGGTTTTTTTTTAGCTCTCAGAAGGCAGAAGGCAGGTCTTAACCCTTTACTAGACAATGAGTTTGCTTGAATAGAAGCCCTGATTCTTATGCCCTCCTGCAGGTCCTTTCATCAGCGTGCTGCTCTCACGCCTGGAGAACATGTTGGAGAATTCTGTTGAGGTGAACCTGCTGGTGACGGGGATCCTGGCTCAGCTGGCAGCGTATCCACAGCCCCTCCTGCGCTGCTTCCTGCTCAACCCCCAAGCCGCGTTCCAGCCCAGCGTCCGCTCTCTCTACCAGGTCTCATTTTTTACAGTAATGCATGACCTATGTAGCATGAACAATGTATTCTCAATGACACATGTGCTTGGATTTCAGGTGCTGGTTTCTGTGGGTTGCCAGATTGAGCAGCATGCAGCATCCAGGCCCGAGTTTGCTCAGATGGTACAAGACGCTGCTCAGTATTTGATGCTCAGAGATGAAGCCTTAAGGGATAAAGGTGATTTAAAAAAAAACGTTTTGTTTAGGGCTCTATGGACACATTTTAGTGTTAGAATTTTGTTCAAATTCTGTTCGAGGGGCGACACGGTGGCTCGGTGGCTAGCACTGTTGCCTCGCAGCAAGAAGGTCCTGGGTTCGATCCCTGGGTGGGGCGGTCTGGGTCCTTTCTGTGTGGAGTCCCCGTATCCGCATGGGTTTACTCCGGGTTCACCGGTTTCCTCCCACAGTCCATAGACATGCACGTTAGGTTGGTTGGTGTCTCTAAAGTGCCCCTAGTGAGTGCGTGTGTGTGTGCCCTACGATGGATTGGCGCCCTGTCTAGGGTTCTTCCTGCCTTGTGCCCTAAGCTGCCGGCTAGGCACCAGCTCTCCCGTGAACCTGATAAGGAATAAGCGGTCCAGATAATGACTGACTGAAATTCTGTTTGATTTCTTTTATAATATTTATGCATCCAAAGCATATAATCTCTCCAAGTGATCTTTTAGTTGCTTTTTGAAAGTATGTTGAAACTTTATATTATATAGGATCAGAACTTATATAAACAGTTGTCATTTAATTTATTCTTAAATATAGATATAAAAAAGGAACAGAGTATGTGTCCTAAAACTGAATTTACATTTTCAGTTTTAGCAGCTTAATCTCAAATGGCATTCACTAAGTAGTAGACACAACAATATAATAATAAAGAAAGAAATAAATAAGAAGAATAATGTTAGACTTATATAGTGCATTTTACAAAAACCTGCTTTACAAATAAGAAAAGGCAGTAACCAGACAAAAAGTAGTCGAGTGGTGCTGGATGATGAGTGGAAGTGCTGAGAGAAAAGCTAGATAGGGGTAGAAAGAGAGGAGCAGGAGTGAATAGATGAAGGAAGGGAGTTCCATAGAGGGGGGGCACCAACACTAAGCGACTTGGAACCTATAGAAAAGAACCTGAATATTGTTACATTGTTATAGACGCAAATCAAAGATGGTTCATGGGTCACTTAAGAAATGTAAAATGGCACTAAATATTACCAAAATAGTGCTTGGGGTAAATAAATTGGACGCATTAATGCTTAGAATAAGATTATGATGTGACCTCGGTTTATGATACAAACACTCATTGGAGCACTATCGCTAGTGTAACATTATAGACTCATTAATATTCAAATGTGTTCTAAGCTCAGCCTTTTTGAAGCTCTGTGAATGAAGATTTCATGGATTGCACACGTCATCTTATAGTTAGCAGTGGGTGTGGCTAAAATGGGTGTGGCTAAATCCACCAGTCAGAAGGGGAACCCTCTATAGTAAATTTCGTTTTGTAGCTTGATGAAAGCTGATTGGGTTAAACCTTCCACTTCTGCTTTATATACAGCATGGCCCAATTAGGCTAAAACTAGCAATAGACATGAAACAATTTCCTCCATTTGTCTGCCCTTTCCCTCTGACTCTCACTGTCTCTCAGAGAAGGATTTCCTGCACGAAAACGGACTCGGCTGCTTTCTCAACGGGTGCGTCTCCGGGCGGCTGCAGAAATCTCTTCCTCCGTGTCCCAAGATTCCGCCTCAGTCCAGGAACAGCGTGTTTGCCACATTCCTTTACGCTGAGTTCCTGAAAGAGCTGGCAGCCATCGCGCAGGAACACTCCATACGCCCAGACTTACTCATGGAGGAGTAGGGGGAAGAAACACAATGCAATTTGCACTCAAAATTAAGCATGCATACTGTATTTGGTATTAAATGCTTATTGTCTAATTCCTTCAGCGCTGAGAGAAAGTCATTCTTGAGCTGTTTTGTACTTCTTTAGTTCCTTTTTATTTCTTTATTTCAGTTTTTGTTTCCTGACATTGGTTTGGTTATTGGTTTACTAAATCATTGGGGTTTTTCGTCTGATACTCAAATGGTAGCTGTTTGTCAGCAGTAGCAAATTAAAGGTGCAATCTGTAATTTTTTAACGAGTTTATATACATAATCCATAATTTCACAGATGAGATACCTTAGAAAGAATGTCATTGGCAATATTACCCGGCAGTGAAGTTTTTAAGGCCCTAGAGGAAACTGGGGCTCTGTTTCCCAAACAGCCACTCTACATGTATAGTGTAGGGAAAGAGACATGCTTGTTAATGTTTTCATTGTTATTCTTGTTATTCACCACACAAAAATACAACCTGCTCCTTTAATGGCCTTATTACTGTACATTTTCTGCACCCCCGATACTGCCTAGTTTGTGTTTTGTTTTGTGTGTTGTGTGTATTTACAAATGCACTTACAGTAGTTATATATCTATGGAATATGCACTTGATGTTTTGAGATGTATTTTGGACAGTAAACCACATAAAGACCTATTTTCTGACTGTTGTTACTTTGTGTGTGTGTGTGTGTGTGTGTGTGTGTATATGTGCATGAGTGGGTGGATATTAATTAAATGTAGCAACTAAATTTTAATATAGGTTTGGTCCGGCAGTATAGGGCGCAAGGCAAGAACAACCCTAGACAGGGCACCAATCCATCATAGGGCACACACACGCACGCACACTCACACTCAAACACTAGGGCCACTTTAGAGACACCAATCAACCTAATGTGCATGTCTTTGGACTGTGGGAGGAAACCGGAGTACCGGATTAAACCCACATGAACACGTGGAGGACATGCAGACTCCACACAGAAAGGACCCAGACCGCCCCACCCGCTGTGAGGCGACAGTGCTACCCACCGAGCCACTGTGTCGCCCTTGCAAAATAATCAAATACATTAAAATAACTGTGGCCCTGCCATTGTTATAGCTCACATGCATGTATTTTATAAGCAAGCTACATAACAATGAAATCTACTTTAATGTATTTAATGTACTACAATATAGACTGATCAACTGTAGTTTCTCAGATATTGTGGCATATGGCATATGTGGCCTCATGAGGTAAAATGCTTAGGATTACTGATTTTTAAAAATAAATCTATTTTTTTTATATTTATTTTATTTCTAAAACAAGCCTTGTTGCATTTGAGTGATATTAGTGTCTATGATGCACAGTTGTTTTAACATCATGAGGTCAGCTGGTCAGGGAGCATAAAATTGTATGAAAGGTATATTTCCAAAACAAGCCTTGTGCCATATGAGGGATATTAGTCTCTGTGTTGTACAGTTGGTTTGATATCATCCACTCAAATGCCTGAAGTGTGTAATAGATTTGTGCTTTGAATGTCAAATGAATGTTGAATATTAAACTAACATTAGTTGCTAGGATAGGCTCCGGCTCCATCATGACATTGACCAAGATAAAGCCTCTAATGAAGGCAAATAAAAAATATAAATAAATAAAAAACCGTCTCCCGTATTCAGTATTGTGGTCAGAGTGGGAGAGGATCCAGAGCCTATCCTAGGAATACTGAGCGTAAGGTGGGAATACATCCAGGATACCATGCATACATACATTCACACACTAGTTCACACTTAGATCTGTAGCCAAACCATCCACTGGGATGTTGGGAAAAATATGAGAACCAAGAGGAAACCCAGGCCCAAGTGGAGAACATGCACAGAAACAAAGACTCTAACATGAGCTCAAGATCAAACCAAAGACTGTGGTGCTGTAAAGCAGCAACATGTTATAATAAATAAATAAATAAATAAATAAATATATATATATATATATGCACATCTAAATAAACACCTCAATATCATAGCTGTTCAGAAACATTGAAATCTTGATTATAGAAAAGAATACCCAATTTCATAATAGTTTTGTTAAAAAGGAAAAAACCTGAATATTTTGTGTTACAACATGACAGCTTTTATATCATTTTCATTATCATTATCATGAACCTCTATTAAATCACAGTAGCCTTAAAATTCTGCCTACGTCAAGGCCGTACCAGGTCGTTTCTGGTAAAAGTGTGCTTGCTCAGCACACCATAGTAATGCCCAGCAGATGTGTTTCCAGAGAACCTATGAACCTCTGATCAGATTTTCCACACAACACAACTTCACTTCTGTGGGGAATAATGAAGGCCAACAAACATAATGTCCACTTGTGCTGATGTCCCACCTTACAGTGCTATTTTTACAAAGCCAGGCTGGACCCTGCTGTGCTCCCAGAAGGAATGCGTTTTACGTATGCTCGTCTCTGAGCCCTGCTGCTTTCCACCGCTTACATGGCAGTCCGAAGTGTCACGTTTCCATCCAACATCTGGTTTTCAT
This sequence comes from Hassar affinis, assembly GCA_025674545.1. Lineage (NCBI taxonomy): Eukaryota > Metazoa > Chordata > Actinopteri > Siluriformes > Doradidae > Hassar > Hassar affinis. The sequence continues at coordinate 14,322,119 of JAOVYV010000019.1, forward strand.
ATCTCATACAGGATGTTGTCAAACTGCAATAAAACAACAGTGGTTTACAATTGTTATTGTATTGATTGGGAAAAGAGAGAGAGATTGAGAGAGAGAGAGAGAGAGTGAGAGAGAGAGATTTTGTGGTGGTCTAGGCTACAGTGCAGTCCTTTTTTCTGTACTGTGGCCAAAGAGGCAGTCCCAGAGCATACAGTTTCTCAGTATCTTTACCTCATTGAGAGGTGAGCAGCTTCATGTGCTCACTGAGCTCAGCATAACTCAGCCAACATGATTTGGATCACCTTGTTCTGGCTCCACATGTTCCCAAATCTTCTTGCCTTTCCCAACATGACTGTGGTAAGTCTTTTTACACTGCTCTCTTTTTTTTAATCTATCATTTCAACTCCAGCACGGAGTATTATAATTAAATTAAACCATCTGACTTTCCTGTTTTGTTGGATTGTTTCTGTTTCCTTTTAAGCCTCACTGTGTATGATGTACTCTACCGAGCATGAAAAATGTATATGTTTTCAAACCACAACATAAATCTGCCTTAAGCAGACCATTTAAAATTCCATGCAATTCAAAGGAATAACTTTCCTTTTTAGTTCCTGTTTGCATGAAATGTAATGTAATGTAGAGATCACATGTCGGTCATCTAAAACAGGACATAAACAGTGCTGCACTCGATGAAACTGTGACGTTGGCCGAGGACTTCGAGGATGCGCCTCTGCCAAACCAGAAAGAACACGGAGTCAGAAATGTCGACAGAGAAAAGTGCACAGTGCCGTGTGAGATAACGGCGAAACTCATGCAGGATGAGAAGCATTCTTGGTGCAGTATGTGTTTCAGCAGAGAAGTGCTTTTCCATGTGTTTGTCACTGAGTCTGAATGAATTTGGGGATTATTAAACTGGTCCGAAATGATTCTGTGTAAATCAGGTAACCTCCAGCATGCCATGACAACATACACCCGGAGCACCAGAAAGCTGATCCGAGATTTAATTGATGAACAACAGAAGACTCTGGAATTCCTCTCTAACCAGGTAAAAGCTTCTTCATATTGGGCCAATATTTCCAAAGATGGTGAAGTTCCACTGCATGACATTTAACATTTCTCCTGTTCTGAGGTAATGGAACTTACAACCAAAGTCCACAGTCTCAGTTTAGATGTGCAGAGAAGCAACAGTGAGATGTTTTCACTGAAACCCCTTCATGCTCATGGTAATGTGAATCTAAATTCCATATGTCTGTGCTAATATACTGTCATCCAAACTATGAAGAAATACATAGGGTTATAAATATATAACCTCTTGCTTAGTTGACAGCTTTGCACACCTGGAATGGCTTTCAGTTAACAGCTGTGCCTTGTCAAGAGTTCATTTCTTGAATATCTTGTCCTCTTCATGTGCTTGAGACCATTTGTGTTGTGAAGAGGTATACAGTGAATAGCTCTATTTGAGAATGCTCTAATCCATATTACGGCAAGAATGACTCGTTTCTAAGTACAGAAAAATGACAGTCCATCATTACTGTAAGAAATGAAGGTCAGTCAGTTGAGATGGTTTGGGATAAGTTGGACTGTAGTGTGAAGGCAAAGCAGCCAACAAGTGCTCAGCACCTCTGGGAACTCCTTCAACTGGGAACTGTCGGAAAACCATTTCAGGTGATAACCTCATGAAGCTGATTAAGAGAATGCCAAGAGTGTGCAAAGCTGTAATCAAAGCAGAAGGTGTCTACTTTGAAGAATCTAAAATTTGACATATATGTACAGTATATATTTATATGTGTGTGTATTATATATTAAATGCTGGCTTGTTCACAGGCAGAGACTGCACTGACATCAAGGAAACACTAGAGGAAGTAACACCAAAAATTCCCAGTGGGGTTTATATTATTCAGCCTGAAAACTCTGAGCTTTTGTTTGAGGTAAAATGTGTCTTTAATTACATGAAACCCAGCCTATGCCTTGCACTTGAGTTATAAACATAAGACTTCACCTTTCCACTCTATTCACATTTGTCCTATTTTTAGGCCCAATAATCTTTTAATATGAGGGTGAGTTAAAAATGATCTGCATTCTGGCTGTAGAAGTTATTTAAAATCAAATTTCAGAAAAGACAAATACATCATTTTTCGACATAGTCTCCATGCTTTTCAATACACTTTGTCCATCTGTCAACAAGCTTGCATATTTCCTCATTAAAAATGTTTTAGGCTGAGCTATGAGCCACGAATGCACCGCTGTCTTCAACTCTTCATCAGACGTGAATCTTCTTTCAGGGGACCAAACAGGTGATAGTCCAACGGGGCAAGAACTGGACTATTGGGAGGATGCTTTAACACTTCAAAATGAAGGTTTTGGAGTGTGTAGATAGCAACACACAACAACACAATGCCCTTGGATAGCACTCTCAATGTTGTCGTCAGTTGTGGACATGGACGGGTGTCTGGCTCCTTCTTCATGGTTAACACTTTTGTGAACTTCCTTGAAATTCTCTGTCCATTAATTAAACACACTTCTTCGTGACAAAGCAATTTCTCCAAAACGAATCACTGCATGCTGCTCTTCTTTCATGCAAATCACAAGTGGGGCAGCCATTGTTTCTCGCATTACAGTCACAAATAAACCGATGTTCAAACCTGCACAGCAGTGACTGGTGAGACAGAGACCTCGTACAGAAAACGCTGATAAGACACTGCAGGCAACAAAAATTTAATTAACCAAAGTGCAGATAATTTTTGACTCACTCTCCTATGTTGTCATGTTTAATTGTATAACTCTCTTTTTTCCTTTGTTGTTCATTGTTGTTTAATATTTTAATCTCTTTGTATAGAACTTGTGCTATCCTTTTTATGGCACGTTGGTCACCTTAAGCTGTGCTTAAGTGTAGTCTAGAAATAAACATTACTTATTTACTTTCCACTGGTTTCAGGTATTTTGTGAGATGGATTACATGGACGGAGGCTGGACAGTCATACAGAGGCGGACTGATGGCCTGACTGACTTTAAACGCACATGGTCAAACTACCTGGATGGATTTGGACCCCTACCAGGTCAATGGCTTAAATAATGTGCATGTATGGCCTGTTCGACACCACCAAGTCCTCTGGCACATTTAGAGTTTTCCCTGTTCTAACACACCCACATTAAGCCAGGAAGAGCTGTTATTTAGATGAATTGTTAATTCAGGTATGTAGGGAGTGAAACATTAAAATGCAGGACAGGCAGTACTCAAGAACAACTGGAGCCTCAGATTACTAGTCTTGTCTGACAGGAGTGGAACCCAGTGTGGTTTTCTGCCTGCTGTTGTAGCTCATCAGCCTCAAGACCTGATGTGTTCTGAGATGCTTTTCAGCTCACAATGGTTGCAAAGAGTTTATTTGAGTTACAGTAACCTTCCTGTCAGCTCAAACCAGTCTATTCTGTCATCTCTCATCAACACGGTGTTTCTTCCCACAGAGCTGCCACTCACTGGATGTATTTTGTTTTTTGTATCCTCTAGAGTTATAGTTGCATGATATCAACCATACCACAGCCAAAGTCCCTGAGATCACATATTCCGATGTGAATGTTAAGTGAAGCTCTTGAGCTGTATCTGCATGCATTATTTAAGCATAAATGGCATTGCTGCCACATAATTGGCTGATTGGATTATCACATGCATATTCAGGTGTACAGGTGCTCCTGTTCAAGCGGTTGGTGATTGTACATATGTAAATAGTGCTGTTAAGGGCATATTCATGTCTTGTTTCTGTGTTTACTGAAGGAGAACACTGGCTCGGTTTGAGGAAGGTGCACAGTATCGTGAGTCAGAAGAACACACGCTTTAAGCTACACGTATCCTTGGTCGCTCAAGATGACTCCACTGCATATGCCTCTTACGACAACTTCTGGCTTGAAGACGAGAGCAAATTCTTTGCAATTCATCTCGGCAGATATGCTGGTAGTGCAGGTGAGATGTAACTCCTTGTCGTACCTGTAAAAATAGATTAAGCAACGGGCTTTGATTTAGGAAATGTGACTGTTGTTATTATTTCATTACATTAGGTATATGCAGTGTATGAGACATGTGAATCATGAAGTAGTATCATGTGATAATAGTTAGGGGCAACACGGTGGCTCGGTGGGTAGCACCGTCGCCTCACAGCAAGAAGGTCCCGGGTTTGATCCCCGGGTGGGGCG
>JAOVYV010000019.1:14508874-14523617 GCA_025674545.1 Hassar affinis
ACACAACAAACATGTCCTGATCATTTTATTAGGAACACCTGTACACCTACTCATTCATGCAATTATTTAATCAGTCATTCGTGTTGCAGCAGTGTAGTGTATAAATCATGCAGATACAAAGCAGAAGCTGCTGGTAATGTTCAACATGTTGAACCTGGAGGTGGAAGGGTTACAACAGCAGAAGACCATGCTCGGTTCCACTTCTTTCAGCCATGAACAGAAAGCTGAGGCTGCAGTGTGCACAGACTCACCAAAACCGGACAGTTGATAACTGAGTAAAACATAGCCCAGATCTTGATTTCTGCTGAGGCACACAGATGATCAGAATTTGGCTCCAGCAGCATGAATCCATGGAGCCTTGTGTCAAAAGTCCAGTGGTGGTGTAATTGTGTAGGGAATGTTTTCTTGGTACACTTTGGAGCACTTAATACAATTCAGTCATCTTGAAAACCACAGCCTGTTTGCGTATTGTTGCTGACCATGTGCCTCTCTTTATGGCCGCAGTTTACCAAACGTCTAATGGCCCCTCCCAGCATGATAATTCACCAAGTCACAAAGCAAAAGTCACCTCAAACTGGTTTCATTAAGATGACAATAGAAGACCTTTGGGATGGGGAGGAATGGGAGATCTGCAGCATGAAAGTGCACCTGGAAAATCTGCAGGAATTGTATAATGCAAACATGTTATACAGTATATAACAGTGCAGGGTGTATACAGTATACAGTAGTGGGAAGTATTCAGATCCTTTCCTTAAGTTAAAGTACAAATACAGTATAAAATGCATTTTTTGTAAATTGTAAAATCCAATGCAGTGTAAAATTACACGAAAAAGTGTATGAAAAAGTCTTACTTATAAAGTATTACAGTAAAAATGCAGGTTTGGTCCCTCTGACTTATACAGGGGGTAGACAATGAAACTGAAACACCTGGTTTTAGACCACAAAATTTTATTATTATGGTGTAGGGCCTCCTTTTGCAGTCAATACAGCATCAATTCGTCCTGGGAATGACATCTACAAGTCCTGCACAGAAATGAATGAAAATGAATGAATGAATGAAGTTTTTTCATTTTGTAAATTTACTCACATGAATCTTTTTTCACATGATCACATCTACAATTTCAGAGCATAACATTTAAAATGTTTCCACATTGTAATATAATATTATTCATACAATTACATTTAATGTCTTTTGTTCCATATAGGATGTGTTACTTGCATTTATGAAAAATCACATTCTTAATACCATAATGCTACATTTTTACAGTTTTTATATTTATAGTTGATATATGTACATCACTAAAAGTATTTTTTAAATGTTTCATGAACAGAATGTCTTTATCTTCTTCAATTTGTCACGAGTGCACACATTTTGCTCATGCAACATGACTGAGAGGAGAATAGAAATGCCATGTATTTGGTATTGATTAAATGATGGTGGTCCACATCATTTGTTTTTCCAGATTCTCCTCTGAGCATAATCTAATGAAGCTGCCTGAATGTGATGAAAAACTTCACCAAATATCACAAAACGTGTATTGTCTTAAAAATCACTGACTGCAGTTTTTTTTAATAATAAAATATATATTTATATTTACCAATCAGGCAAAACATTATGACCACCTCCTTTTCTCTACGCTCATTGTCCATTGTCCTACTTACACTTTGTATTTCTACAATTACAGACTGTAGTCTGTTAATCTGTTTCTCTACACACTCTGTTAGTCCTCTTTACTCTGTTCTCTAATGGTCAGAACCCCCACAGGACCAGCACAGATCAGGTACTATTTGAGTGGTGGATCACTCTCAGCACTGCAGTGACACTGATGTGGTGGTGGTGTGTTAGTGTGTGTTGTACTGGTGTGAGTGGATCTGGAGGTTAGGTATTATAAAATTATTATTATTAGTGCTGTCAAATGAATGCAATAACAAACATACTAAGGCATTAAAGAATTAAAAAAAATTAACAGCACAAAAAACTTTTAACGCAGATGAAAAATTAGTTAAATTACACAACTCCACAGTGCCATGAGTGAACACAAACATTCAGAAATTGACCACCAGTAATCATTTTAGTCTGCATTCCAATCGCAAGGGCCCATAAGTTGTATCCCTGCTCCCTACACACTGCACAGGGTACAGAACCCCAAGGGTTCTTCATAGGGAACTCGGTCACTGAAATGCTGTAATGTCATATTGCGTCATGCAACTCGCCTGTATTTATCATGATATATCAAACAACACTGTTCAGACTAATTTTGTACGCTGTAGACACTTTTAAAATAAATGTGATGAAATGTCTATGAACTGTGGGTAACATATTTTAACTGTTTAATGTATGTTTTGGTTGTCATTTCTCATGCACAGTGCTCTGATCTCTCGTGTTCAGAGTTAGCATCTCCTAGCTCCTTGGCTATCATAAACACTGTTAAAGTTAAAAGGAACAACGGAGAACGAAGACGTTTGGTGAAGTGGCATACCAGTGTTTGCTAGCTCCCTACACACTGTGCAGTGCAGTTCCCTTTAAATAAAACAAATAAAAAGACATCATCTTTAATATTTCACTTTTATCAAATAAAGTCAAGTGAATAATGAGGCAGCATTCAACAGTCATTTCTCTTAAAATAGACCAGTGATAAACAGCAACAACATTTTCAATGGCTCTACGATGCATGTACAATGCAAATCAAAATGTGTGTTAAAACTGCAATTAACTTGCCATTAAAACATTTTATTGCGCAATTAAATTCTAAAAGAAAATGTAATCATGTGACAGCTCTCATAATAATATTTCTCATGTTCTAATTCAGGGGTCTCAAACTCAATCCACGAAGGGTCGTGTGGGTGTAGGCTTTCCTTCCAACCAAGCAGAAGCCACACCTCATTCCACCTGTGTTTAATCAATGAATCTAATCAGTGGATTTTGACTTTCAGTAATGTGAGGCTTCTGCTTGGTTGGAAGGAAAACCTGCACCAACATGACCCTTTGTGGATTGAGTTTGAGGCCCCTGTTCTAATTGAATCACCATGAATTCACAAAATTTACACACAGCATATACACTCACATTGTATGCACAAACAAAACAAGCTATTCTTATTATACCACAACAATTTGCCAAAGATTATATTTCTATTAATTGAAGAATAGCATATTTTCTTTTTATCTCTTTGCAGTATAGTTGCATTTAATGTTGTGTAACATCCATAAAATGTTAGTCCTGTCCTGTGACTAAATAGTCATCTCATCTCCAGACTCCCTCTTTATCTCTCACTTTAAGTTTTTTCTTTGAAGTAAAAAAATATACAGGTTGTCATATTACCAAAAAACCCCACAAAGCATAAACTTCACTGAAGACTTTCCCATGGAGGAAACTTGTCTTGCACAAAGCCTTAAATTATCAATGATTATACATTTTCCTTTGTTAAATAGCCACTTTTTAATACTTTTTATATTAAGTAGAATGTGCAATATACAAGTCCCTGTGAATTACAGCCAGCACTACTGTCAGAGCTGATATTTTAGAAAATTATTCAATAGATTCTAACCAATCAGAATAGAGAATGTACTGGCGCTGTGGTATATTACATTATACTAATGTTTTGTTGCTTTTCTACACATACAATATCCGTTGCTATGAGCAACTCAAAATTCATCACAGGCCACCCTCAGTGTATTTCTGCAAATTGACACTAATGTGAAACAAATATTTTGTGTGCCCTTGAGAAAGCAGCAAAAAGGCTTATCAATCCATTGCAATGAACTGGATTTTGTAATAATGGCTCAGAGATAACTATCTGATATTCAAATATTATTATAGTCTGAAGACAGCAAAGATCCATTAGTCAGATCAGCTGACATTTTATGAGCCACTCAAACAGAAATTCAGAAAAGGTTCATAATTTTGTCCTGTTTGTGTTTGAGGAAAGTATTAGACTTGCCTTTAATGATGACCCACTATGTAATATCTACAGGCTTGGAGATCACAGACCCTGGCCAAGTGGCGTACAGAGAAAACAGAATCAGTGGAGTGGTGGAACATGAAGTAACACTGGAATGTGGCCCAACCCTCCCTGATGTCTACATCTGGAGCTTCACCAAACCAGGCACTGAGACAATTAGAGCTGTGGTGTATAACTTTGGCAAGGGTCCAAAGCTGCAACAGCTGGCTCAGGACTTGGGTGACCTAAATCTTATCAATAACAGTGCCTCTCTGTTTACAAGAAAACTTCTTCTAGCTGCAGAGGGCTTGTACACCTGCCAAGCCTTGTATGACAGTACAGATGGAGCAAGGCTCTTCTACTACTACCTCTATCTGCGGGTTTTAGGTTAGTGACAACTGATTTATGAAGCTTCTCAGCTGTCCAAGTCATTCCAAGAACATTAGTTGTGCAAATTTCCCCACTATGAATGTCAGTGTTTGTTATTTAGAGCTATGATGTCATTAAACTTTTTAAAAGCTGCATACTATTAAGAGTCACAAGAAAAACTATGTATGTGAATTTATCAAATATATTTTTAATGAATTGATAAATTGATCACATTAATATGAATACTGTTATGATCATTTAATCTGGCTACAAGTTTTCCAAAAGCTTAATGTTTAACAAGTAGAGCGTGTTTGGTGTGATGCTCATTTTCCGTATAACAATGTTGCAATATTGTGTTCTGCGAAACTCAGCTGTGTGCATGTTTAAAAAAAATCACAATAAATAACAAGCTTGGCAACATTAGCCGTAATGAAATAGGGCTGGCCAAGACGTGAAGCTTGCCTAGGGCTCCAAATGTATTATGGCACTGGAGTGAATTATTTTTTTCTGTGTGTTCTAGTTTAGTGCAACAGTTTTCTGTCTGTGTATGCTGCTGGATCCGAAAGTACCAGAGTAACAGGAATGTTTGTTGAACTTCTTGAACACTCCTAGCCCTAGGGGACAGCAATATTGTTCCATCTGCTCTGTCTCTCTCCTTTGTTTGTCTCTCTTAGACCTGCTCACTATCTTAACAAAAGCCCAGGCTTTTAGGTGCTTTTATGGAATGTTTTCATTGCCCCATTTTTTAACCTAGGACTGTAGCACTCTAACAACCCCTTGTGTAACTTCTATCTTAAGTCCAACCATCAATCAAAAGTGGTTTTCATGTACAATTTCTAGTGTATGGACATCCAAAAGGAACAATGTTATGGGAGAGTTATTCAGTGAATGTATGCTTTTAGTAAAGGTTTTCACCTTCTGTTGGTGACCCAGCTGCCCAAAGTGGAGTTTGATCATTGCAAACATTTATCTAAGCCATTTATGCTGTGATGTATCTTTCAGTTCCTGTGTCTAATCCCCATATTTGGCTGAGTGACTCCTCAGCAGTGGAAAGCTCGTCATTTTCAATGCGCTGTGATCTGGAGAATGGTACACAACCCATTCACTACATATGGGAACAGGAGAATCACAATGGACAGGTCAGCATACTGGCTGAGAGCAACAGCAGTCTGATCACGATTAACTCGGTTAACCGCAACCACACCGGATGGTTCAGGTGCCTGGCTAGAAATGAGGTCAATCAGCAGGGCAGTGACCAAATCTGGCTAGACGTCTTATGTAAGTGGGGCTTTTTAGTATATTTATCCATTTATATTTATCTTTGATATTTAGATTTATTATATTTCCCTTGCTTTCTACATCAAAAGTATAGGGAGACCTGCTAATTTATGCAGTTATCCAAATTACATGGCAGTAGCACAATCATGCAGAAACAGGTCCAGAGCTTCAGATAATGTTCACATCAAATCAGAAGGGGGAAAAAGTGTGATCTCTGTGACTTTAACCTGCTATAGTTGTTAGTGCCAGACTGGCTGGTTTGAGTATTTCATAAACTGCTGATCTCCTGAGAATTTCAAACACAGTGTCTTAATAATCAGTCTTTACAACCATGGTGAGCAGAAAAGCATCTCAGAACATTCAACACATCAAGCATTGAGGTAGATGGTCTACAAGAGCAGAGGACATTGGGTTCACCTCCTGTCAGCTAAGAACAAGAATCTGAGGCAAAGACATACTGTTGAAAACTGGAAAAATAAACTCAAGGTTTGATGTTTTTCTGCTCACCACAGTTGTAAAGAGTTATTATTGGGGTTATTATATCCAACTTGAACCAATCTGGCCATTTTCCTTTTATCTCTCTTATGAACAAGGTGTTTCTACCTACTGAACAGCCACGTAAAGTTTTTTGTATGTTACTTGCACAATATAATTATTTTAATCATGTTTATTATTATGATTTTCTAACTTTTTCCTACTACTACTACTTATTATTATTATTATTATTATTATTATTATTATTATTAAGCTTCCCTTTCACCTCTCTCCCCTGAGTCATTCAATCAGAGAGCAGCAATTCTTGTGTAAAAAGTGCATACAAAAGTGCAAAATCAATAGTTCTGTCCTTTGCTCATTTTGAAAGCCTTTAATACATCTGTTCATTATGTGAGCTGAGGTATTACTTTCCACCTTGTTATATAATTATAATTTGTTTGTATGGAACCATTCTGTTTAGACGGTCCTGATGTTCCACAAATCAATGCTTCCATCTACTCAGTAACAGATGGGGGCTTTTCAGCACTGGAAAAAGGAAACATCTCCCTCATGTGTCAAGCCACTTCTAAACCTCCTAGCCAGTACGTCTGGTTCCACAACAACTCAGAGGTCTACTCTGGACCACAGCTTACCATCACCAACATCCTGAGAGCACATGCAGGAAACTATACCTGTCTGGCCCAGAACACTTATATCAACAACCATGCACAGAAAACCATCACTCTCACTGTGTACTGTGAGTGCTACTACACACTGCTGCTAGACTGGAGGATTCTGCCTCAAAACAGAGTACTTGACAAAGGCTATAAAATAACAAATATTACATTTTTACATTAAAAAAATCTAAGATTTTCTCTAGAAAAGTCATAACCCTTTTATATATAGTGTTTTTTGTCAGGAACATCTAGGAAAGTCATTGTTAACTGAAAAATACTTGAAATATCTATAAACAAATTGTTATTTTAGAGCAAAATGTAATTCTTTCTTAAGTGCTCTCAGTTGCCAGGAATTTTAGTCTAATTTAGTTAATGTGCCTGTGTTGTAATTCCTTTTTAGGGATGCTTAACTTTATATATAAAGTTCTTTCTTTAGAAAATACACATTTATGTTAAAATAAAATTTATGTTATTAAAATTACAGTATATGTTTCATTTTGCAAAATTAAAGGATGAAGGGTGCCAGTATTTGACGGTTGACATGATTTTAACCTGTACTATACTGTAATCTCAGACATATTCAGGAGTCTTTATTTCCACTATTTAAATTGGTACCACATATTCAGGATCCAACACACTATACTATGTTACTTAATGGGTTTCTTCCCACAGATCCACCAGATGGTGTCCCTTCATGTTCTATTTTCTCAACAAACAACTACACTGACCTGGCTCTCTTCTGTTCCTGGGAGGGGGGTAACCCTCCAGCCACCCTCAACTGGAGTCCATATGTGAATGGGCAGAACATTCCAGGTATCGCTAATGTTACTCGGATTCAGCCAGGACCGGAGATGGCTAACAACTCTGTATTCATCTGCTATGGCTCACACGTTGCACTAAACAGCACCCGAACATGCAGCGCCAGGACATGTACGTATAAGCTCATTCACTGCTGTTTGGTTAATTATAAGGTTTCAGCAGATCTCAGTGAGTTATTTGTTAGTGAGTTATTATTATTATTTTGGCACAGTAGAAGAACAGTGTGCAAGGTTAAAAAGATTAAATTGTAGTAATTAGGTTTGTCGATACTCATGGCTCTCAAAGTCTTTCTAATGGATTCACTGGTGTTTGGAGGCAGTCATAAACATTAAATCATACTGTACACATTCAATCAATATTTTCTGCAGTTTATTAATGCAGTGATGGTCATTGATTTTTCTTAGTGTAGAGTTCTCAATCTAGTATAAATCCCTGGGCAATAAAATCTAAATAGGAGAGATCATATATAATATATACAATATAACCTAATCCCTAGGTTGTTATGAAACATCCTTAAACCTCTTTAAACTCTTTAATTCTCCTTGTGAGTACACTGTAGTGGTGAACTAAACTGCAGAGGAATTAAAAAGTTTCATGCATTATTCACACAGAATAACAATATTTCTAAGTAATAGGAAAAGAACGACGAACAGTTTTTATTAGAGTTGTAACCCAATGGCACTATCTGTATCTGCTCAGTGCTCCAAATATCTGTATCTGTTCCTGTATCCAGATTTAAAAGTGGGTGAGCCTGAATCAGATTTTTTTGAACAAATATTAACCCTACAATTATGTTTCTAGAAAATACTGAAAACCCAAAAAGTAAAAATGCCAGCAATGTCAGCACTGTGTATGAATTCTGGCTCTGGCAGTTTTTCAACCTCGCCTATATCACTCTAGGTTTTAATCACACTCACACAGTTAATAATTGTGGTTGCATCTGCATGCAGTATTTCCTAATAACCATAGTTAGCACTATTTTCAAACTAGTAGTCTTATGTTAACCACCATAACATCGACCAGGCAGTTACTAAGGATGCTCCAGGGTCAAGCTGTATTTAAAAGTTTTTTTGGCTTTTGTATCAATAGTTATGAATAATAGTATGAAAAAGATTCTGTTCTATGTCTAACACCTTCTGGAAGTGTTAGTTTTTTATTACTTGATATTCTATATCACATCAATCTTCAGTCATCACATACATTCTCTGGTTCCTATAGGGCTGCCCTATGGAGAACCTCAGTGCTCTGCCAATTCCAGCCTTAATAATGAGTACCTGATGTTGTCCTGCTCCTGGAAGGCTGGTGTCCCTTCTGCTTTGGTGTGGTGGTCTTCCAGTTCAGGAGACGTGCAGGCTTTTCCTGAGGAGAACTCCAACACCTTGGTCCTGCGTTCAAGTGCCACATACATCGGCAAAACCTTTGTATGTCATGCCAAACATCCACTGATTAAAGAGAGCAAGAAATGTGTAGTAATACTAGGTAAGAGGTCTACAGCATGTTCACAAAATTCATCTTAGCATTTACAATATTAGTTGTATGTGAAGAGATTGTACACCATTTCTCTCTTACAGAGAAGCCAGTCTTGATGGTTCAGCAGAGTGTAGTTTCTGTTTTTGAGGGTAATGACATTCAGCTTACCTGCGTGCTGGGTAAAACTTATCCTCCAATCACAAAGTCCACATGGTACAACAACTTAAAGCAGACAGTAGGAGACAAACCCAAGAAGTATGTCATGCAGCAAGCTGGAAACTGGTCCAACCTGACAGTACGGGAGACAGACAGCAAGGTAGACAGTGGACAGTATTGGTGCTCTGCTACCAATGCTCTCGGAGGAACGGAGATTTCCATTTTACTGCTGGTGATGAGTGAGTAAATTTATTTCATGTATAGTAAAACAAGCAACCAGGAATGTTATTCATGGCCATTTGAGTTGATCATTGGTGCATTCCAATGCCTTCCTGATTCAGAGTACCCAACACCTCCCAATGTGACTATCAGTAAGATCATATACAGGGGACGTCAGAGGACAGATGTCAACATGGAGTGGTTGGTTCAGGAATATGGTGAGATCACTGGGTTCTTCATTGAGTGTCAAAAGCTCACTGTCCCTTTAGAAAGGAGTGACATTGTCCCTGTCTGGCAAAGAGTCACCGAAATTCCAGATCCCAATACCCGCAGCTACCAGATCACCAATCTGGATCCCAGTACCAGGTATGCATTCCGTGTAACCCCTATCAATCGCCGTACCATTGGATATCCTTCTGACACCAAGAGCCCAGGTGAGAACTGATGTGAACCTGGTTTTATTTCTAACAGCTGAAGTTTCAGTTAGTAAATATGCAGTCTTTATCATTTTGAAGTGCCGACACCTGTGTCCAAACCCTACATCCTACTGAGTGACTCATCACCTGTGGAAGGAGCATCAGTGTGGATGCTCTGTAGCCTGGATGATGGGACTGATCCTATACAGTACATATGGGAGCAGGAGAGCCGCAGTGGGCTGGTCACCATATTATCTGAAAGCCACAGCAGTTTGATTAACATCTCTTCAGTGACCCGCAATCACACAGGCTGGTTCAGGTGCCTGGCAAGGAACGACATTAATCAGCAGCGCAGTGAACGAATCTGGTTAGATGTTATATGTGAGTAAGAGCTGCCTTGGTTTCACAATCTGTAATGCTTTGAATATTATTTGCACATAATTTTACCCTTGGTGTGATGGTTGCTTATCTGACTAAACACTTCCAAAACAAATTTACAGGTTTCAGAGCAACTGGCATTGTTGAGTCCACTTCAATATTGTGGCCTATTCTGTGTATATTTAGAAGATATAATTGCATTACATTAAATACTAATGTCAGGTTGTAACAATACAAATTGTGGAAAAGGTCAATACATTTGCAAGACACTATAGGTTATATGCTGGGTTTCTCTAATAGTTGGTCCAGACGTGCCTCAGATTGATGTAACACCCTACTCAGTAATGGATCGAGGATACACTATGGAGAAAGAGACTGTTTCCCTCTTATGTCAAGCCTCCTCTAACCCTCCCAGTCAGTACGTCTGGTTTTACAACAACTCTGAGGTCTACACTGGACCACAGCTCACCATCACCAAGATCCTCCGAATGCACACAGGCTACTACGCCTGTCTGGCCCAGAACACTTACCTGAACACCCGCTCCAAGAAAACCATCTCTCTCACTGTCTACTGTGAGTTCTCCAGTTCTACCTTCTACTGTCATGAGTCTATTAAATTTAATTATCTTCATCTATGAGATTTTTGTATCATTCATATCTTGTCATGTCTTCTCATCTAGTATTAATATAAACTATGAATACTCTGTACCTAAAGTGGCCTATTACAGTTTTGGATCTGGATTGTTCCAATAAAATAAGTCATATCTAATATCTATAAATGCACTTAAGATTTAATTTGAATATTAATTTACTAATGTGTAATTGGCAAGGAAGGTGCTTTACCAAGAAGAGTCATAAAAACACATACTGGCAAAAACAGATGTGTTTTCTGTTTGTCCCAGGATTCTTATACAGGAGCTTATAAGTAGACCTTGTATTTAAGCCATAAGACATAATGTTTTGTTTCCTCAGATCCACCAGACGGCAGTCCATCTTGTTCTATTCTTCCAGTGAACAACTACAGTGACTTGTCTCTTTCCTGTTTCTGGAAAGGAGGTTATCCTCCACCTAGCCTGAACTGGAGTCCATATGTGAATGGAGACAACAGAGCGGGTGTTGCTAACATCACTCGGATTCAGCCAGGGCCTGAGACGGCTAACAACTCTGTATTCACCTGTTTTGGCTCACATGTTGCTCTAAATGTAGCCCACACCTGCATCACAAGAACTTGTAAGTATGGTATGATATGTTTCTCATTGGCAGAATTCTCACTCAGAATTTTACAACAAATATCTGGGGTTTCCCAGGGTTACCGTATGGAGAACCTCAGTGTTCTGCATATGCAACTCGTAATAACGAGTACCTGATGCTGTCCTGCTCCTGGGAGGGTGGTTTCCCTCGGGCTCTGCTGTGGTGGGCTTCTAGTGCAGGAGATATGCAGGGAAAAGCTGAGGAGAACTCCAACATCCTGGTCCTGCGCTCCAGTGCCACTTACAGTGGCAAAGCATTTGTTTGCCATGCCAAACATCCACTACTTAAAGAGAGCAAGCAGTGTCTGTTAAAGTTAGGTGAGGGACATTCATTATGGTATTTTCTCTATTGATTATCACTTATCACTGTGAACTGTGTTACAATCTGCATCTTTTCCAGAGGCACCAGTGCTGATGACTCAGCGCAGTGTGGTTTCAGTGTATGAAGGCAATGATGTTCAGCTGACCTGCATCCTGAGTAAGAACTACCCAGCGGTCACAGAAATAAACTGGTACAACAACTTAAAGCAGAACGTCAGTGAGACCCCCAAGAAATACGTCCTTAAGCAAGCTGCCGCCTGGTTTAACCTGACTGTGAGGGAAACTGACAGCAAGGTGGACAGTGGACAGTACTGGTGCTCGGCTGCTAACGGCGTTGGAGGAGCAGAGATTCCCGTCTTGCTCCTAGTAATGAGTGAGTCTGCTGCACATGTCAGAATTAACACATCTGTACATTGACATAAATGTGCAAGAGAATATACTGCTTTAAAATAATGATAAACTGCACAAAGTCTAAATGACTTAATGGTTTGAGAAGAATTATACAGTTTCCTATGCAGGCAAGCTTGGCTCTGTGCACATTTCAATCTGATATGAAAAAAGATGCACAGGTGGCACGGCCATCATAACCATGACAATGTACTTACCTGCCAAAGCAATTATTGGTTAGCTTACCAGAGTTGTTGTAATGCAAATGAAATAAAGATTTGTTTAACTGCAATAATGACAATGAAATATTTTATGTCATAAATCTCACTCACTAACAAAGGTCATTTTGACTAGCACTTTGTCTTCCATGGTTGTTTTCATGAGCTGTAACCTGATTTGGACGTTAAAAAAAAACAACCAAGAAACCCATCAAATGTTTTGTTTAGTCACCAGACACTAAAAGCTCTAATACCTTTTCTCTACATGAAAACTGTCTGACACTCGGTTTATGCAAAAGACAAAAAGGCTTCAAGCTTTATTATAGGTTATGTCTCAGCAAGCGTACACCTGGGCACTGATCCGGATTCAAATGCAAAATACAGTGTTCAGCGCTCTCATTTTTATACACATGACTTTACTTACATCATTGTTTGAGTACCACTATCTAACAGAAACAGTTCTCTTTTTTTTTTTTAAAAAAAAGGTGTTTTTCATTTTGTTTTCACTACCATTTCAGCTGCACCTGGTACTTCTAGTCAAGGTCAATACCCTGCATACCAGAACAAAACCTTAAGAAATTCCCATTCTTGTGCTCCTCTGGGCTATTGGATAGTTTTATATTGGATAGTTTTATAGTTTTGGCTGTGGATAAGGGTGTCTGCCAAATGCCATAAAAGTAAATAATAATAATAATAATAATCATAATCATAATCATAATAATAATAGTGTGAGTGTGAGTGTGCATGTGTGTGTGTGCCCTACGATGGATTGGCGCCCTGTCTAGGGTTGCTCCTGCCTTGTGCCCTATGCTGCCGGCTAGGCCCCGGCTCTCCCGTGACCCTGAAAAGAAATAAGCGGCCAAGAAAATGAATGAATGAATGAATAATAATAATAATAATAATAATAATAATAATAATAATAATAATAATAATAATAATGGGTGGCTCGGTGGGTAGCACCGTTGTCTCACAGCAAGAAGGTCCCGGGTTCGATCCCCAGGTGGGGCGGTCTGGGTCCTTTCTGTGTGGAGTCCTCATGTCCTCCCCGTCTTCGTGTGGGTTTACTCCGAGTACTCCGGTTTCCTCCCACAGAATCAGAATCAGAATCGCCTTTATTGTCATCATAATTTGCATTACAATGAAATTGGATTAGCTGCTCCAAGATGCGTGTTTGTAAAAAATATAAGAAGAAAAACAATAGAGTAAAACAATAGAGTCCAAAGACATGCACGTTAGGTTGATTGGTGTCTCTAAAGTGGCCCTACTGTGTGAGTGTGTGTGCCCTGCGATGGATTGGAGCCCTGTCTAGGGTTGTTCCTGCCTTGCGCCCTATGCTGCCGGCTAGGCACCGGCTCTCCTGTGAACCTGAAAAGGAATAAGCGGTCAAGAAAATGAATGAATTAATAATAATAATAATAATAATAATAATAATAATAATAATAATAATCTTTAGTAGTAGTAGTAGTAGTAGTAGTAGTAGTAGTATAATTTATGCACAGTATTATTCATACTAGCATATTATTCAGTAACTACCTGATTTATTCAGGGAAAAATTCATTTTAAAGTTACCAAAGATTAGAGTACCAACCCAATGAGAAGAAAATGTACAGTTTATTACTCAATGGTGTAATACATTGCATGATTTGTTGATGTAAGGTTTCCATAAGAATGTAAGAAAGTGTCTCTGTGATCTTAATGGATATAATATAAGATCATCATGCTACAGTAAATTGATGTATCCACATCTTTTATATTTGCAGATGAGCATGTTTTGTCTTCTTAATGCGTGTAAAGAAGCACTTGCTGCTTGGTGTACTGTACACATCTGTCTTTCTGCCGTTTTATTAAGTCAATATAAATCAATATTATTCCATGCAGACATCAAATGAAATGAAATATACCAGTTAGTATTTATGAAGTAATAAAAAATGAAAGAGGACAAATTATATTTATTAACTCATTTGAAAGATTACATTTGTCATTATATGTTCTCTTTTGTCAGTATATGTTTTCTTTTTTTAATCAGTACCAAGCTATTTCCTGAATAATATCCCTAGAGCTCCCTAAATGCTGACAGAACAAGAGGAAGGGAGTTAAAAGGATTAACCATAATGATATTGCAAAGAAATTCATTTAACGCCTGTTTTTGTTCTATTCTCTATTAAGATTATCTACAGATTAAAATATTAGTCCTATTTCCTACCCATGCCTGTAACAAGGGCAAATAATGTGACAAGATGTCAAAATACAGATTTAAACCAGCAAGTCTCTAATTTCTTGATTCAGGGTACCCAGTGCCTCCAAACGTGACCATCAGTAAGATCAGATACAGCAGCCAGCAGAGGACAGATGTCGTAGTGGAGTGGTTGGTC
>JAOVYV010000019.1:14540562-14552795 GCA_025674545.1 Hassar affinis
AAAGGAGGCCCTACACCATACTAATAAATTATTGTGGTCTAAAATGACAGATGTTTCAGTTTCATTGTCTAACCCCTCTAGTTATAAAGTCATAAAATAATATGCTAAATGATACAAGTATTATATAAAAATATAATAATATTAGCAATAAAGAGAAATCAAAGAAATCATAGAAAAGATGTAAATAATTTGTAATAATTTAACTCTGTAAAATTAAAAGTAACATCAAATAAATAGAAATACTCAATACTAAAAATCTGATCATTAATATGAGTAACATAAAATGTGATTTCTTAATAAAAGCAAGTAAAAATCAGAAAATATTAGGGTCCTTGCATAAGTGTTCACTTCCTTTCATTGTGTTTTTTTTTCATTTCACAGTGTTGCATCTTAGATTGTTTCACAAAATCTGCTCAAAATACCCCATAATACAACTGGAAAAAAGTTGTGAATCCCATAATTTAGGTCTTTTGGAAAGAGACATTGTTATGTGGGGAAATGTTTAGATTAATTATGAACAGATCATTATCACATTTTGTCTGTATAGTAATGTCCCTGAGATTATTGCTCTATTCTGCCTCCTATTGGACTAAAACTGACTTGCTCTCTATTCTTTTAATTTTTTTGTATCCAAAAGGTGATTTTAATTTACATTCATCTGCTGCTGGATTAGAAGCTTTACTGGGCTGGTCCCCACCCATCAGTCATATGTTTTACACCCTTCACTGTGCATTCATTACATTTTGTACTATACTAAACTGTGGTTTTAAACATCCTGCCCTTGTTAGGAATATCATACAACAGACTGATTTGTGGTAACTACATTTGTTGTAAGAGGAAACTGCATATTTCCACTTGTTCCTTTAATATTTCTTGGGCTTCCTTTCAACCTTGATGGGCCCCAACTATCAGCACATCCAAATGTCTGCTAAGCTCATTAAAATTACGCTCCGCTTTCAAGGTCCATCCATTTTTGTGTACCTTGTGTTGTCATATTGGGAAACAGAAGGCATACACAGTAAAGACACTAAACATATTGATAAAAATCTGCTCTTGAGATCTCCTTGTTCTGCAGTCCTGAATTATTCATTCGTTCAGTTAATTTAATCACTACCTGCATCTCATCTATCAAAACAAGACAAAGTGTGTAAAATGTAATGGTTATAAGGCAAAGCACGGAGGTGCGAAAACAAGAGATGAGCAAAATAGATGAGCAGATCTTATGCATCAAAATGCCTAGTTCTGAATACGAGGTTCTTGAATACGAAAGTGGTTGAGGGATGACTATGAATTAATACGGTACATAATAGGAAGAGGATAAGGTTAGCTTTCAGACATTTTTTGCCATTCACATTCTCATCTTATTCACAGTTGTTAATCATGCCATTTTCAGGCCTTGAGCATATATCTTGAAAAAGGCTCTTATAATTTAACTTATTTTGGGTAAGTTAATGCGCCGCAGGGAAAGAGGAATTCCTGTGATATGGGTTGCTAAAGAAAAGCTCATTGTTGTAGACTATATTATGACCTTGAACTCCCAGGCACTGGTGGTTGAAGGAAGAGCTTACTTAACTGGAGGAAACTAAACAAAACAGGTAACATAGGCTGATTGTGTGAATCATCAATTAACCCCAGGCACATTTTCCAAAATTGTATGCCTTTTCTGAAGCTCTCTCATCATCTATCAGCATTCAAGCTTATCTACATTTATGTGATAATGGTATCTTGTGTTTAGTCGGTCCAGACTTACCTCAGATAGTCGCCACGGCCTACTCAGTAACAGATAACGGATACGCCGCTCTGGAAAATGGAAACATCTCCCTTGTTTGTCAAGCCTCTTCTAACCCTCCCAGCCAGTACGTCTGGTTCTACAACAACTCCCAGGTCTACACTGGACCACAGCTCAACATCACCAAGATCCTCCGTATGCAAACAGGCTACTACGCCTGTCTGGCCCAGAATGCTCATCTCAACAGCCGCTCTAAGAAAACCGTCACTCTCACCGTTTACTGTGAGTCCTCACACTTTAGTAATGCACGTCTATGGAGCTACTGCATTCCCACAGCTTCCATTCTGACTGCTGAGCTGCAGAGCCTTATCTTTACTTCTCTAACTGGTCCATTTGTTGATATTGCTTGAATAATTACAAACTCTTTTTTAATCTTTGTTTCAGCATTACTTAGCTAGCAGCAGATATCTATGTGCATAGAATGTGTTTTGCTTTCTGCATATAAATGTGAGGAACACACACGGTCATAATAGCACACTGCACATAACTATGCATAGCACATATCAGAACATCTCCTGCTGTAATTGTTACCCTCAGAAATGTAATTACACATATCTGACTATAAAGACTTCTTTAACTAGATAAGGAGCCAATAATTAATTTTTATGCTGAAAATAGAGGAAGCTTTTTTGAAGATTAGCACAGGCAAAATACAACGTATGCAAAAGGACAGATGTGTAGTGTTTTTAGTTTGTTTGTTTGATCAGTTGAACGAAGGGGTTGTAACTTTTCTGTTTTCCACACTTCAGAGGAAACACGACAATAAGCGCTTGAAATCACAAATGCAGTTGCCTGTTTGCCTTAAAGTACTGCATGTATGTATCATTCTTATTACATCAGCAGTGAGACCTTGTGATAATATCCATTGCTCAATCCTAATAGTTTTATTGTCAAGCCATTGTTGCTTATTAGATTTTAGCCCTCTCATCACCAGTCAGCACTGCATACAAATGATCTTATATAACCATTTACTTGTTTGGAATGTCTTATCCATGCCTTAATGCACTGTAGAATGAGTGATATCACCTATTATCTTGCTGTCACACGTCTTTGAATTCGTATCTTTTCACGTCTTTGCCTAGAAAAGACATCCGATCTGACCTTCTTAGGCTTACATTAATGAGCATCACCTTTCCTCTGCTGTTTAGCTAAATTAGTGCTAATTGTCCAGGAGCTTGTGTTACAGAGGTCGTTTTCCCTACAGATCCACCAGATGGTGCTCCATCATGTTCCATTTTCCCAATAAATAACTACACTGACCTGGCTCTTGTTTGCTCCTGGGTGGGTGGATACCCACCACCCAACCTAAACTGGAGTCCATATGTGAACGGAGACAATCTACAAAGTCCCACTAATATCACTCGAATTCATCCAGGGTCAGAGACTTCTAACAACTCTGCATTCACCTGTTATGGCACACATGTCGCTCTAAATTTTCCCCAGACCTGCAGCACTAGGACATGTGAGTATGGCGTATCATATGTTTATATGGGTTGTATGCATGCTTTTAACAATATGTTGCATTTCCCAGGGCTGCCTTATGGAGAACCCAAGTGTTTTGCATATGTGACTCGTAATAATGAGTACCTGATGCTTTCCTGCTCCTGGGAGGGTGGTGTCCCTCGGGCTCTGCTGTGGTGGGCATCCAGTTCAGGAGATATGCAGGGAACATCAGAAGAGAACTCCAACATCCTGGTCCTACGCTCCAGTGCCAACTACAGTGGCAAAGCTTTCATATGTCATGCTAAACATCCACTGGCTAGAGAGAGCAAGCAGTGTGTGTTAAAATTGGGTGAGTTGATGTCTAGAGATATTGTTTGCTTCAGGGTTCAGTAGATACAGTAAAAGCTTTCCAGTTCTATTCCTGGAATTAAACAGACATATCTGTTAATTATTAAAAAAAGTCATGCTGTGGCATGACTGGAAATTTAGAACCAATGCCAAAACAATGAATACATCATTTCCTCTTAGTGAAACTAGCATCAACAGTCTCCAGATATCAGATTACTATTATGAGAAACCACAATGGCAAAGCCCTCATTTGTCATTCCATCATACCTCATCGGCCAACAAGCACCTGTGTCTACTGTGGTTGTTGTGTAATTCACTTTATCTACATGCCAACTTCTAAAACATACCTTAATATCCTTAGCAAGCTGAATGGTAATAAAAGATGGAGCTGAAAAAAAAGAAAGGAAATACCAATATGCACCAAAGAAAGCATTTTCTATGCTGTACATTTAGATGGCAGAGCACATCACAGTCATCTTTACATTGCTCTGTCTTCCAGAGGCACCAGTGTTGATGACTCAGCGCAGTGTGGTTTCAGTTTATGAGGGTAATGATGTCCAGCTGACCTGCATCCTGAGCAAGAATTATCCTGCAGTCACGGAAATCACCTGGTACAATAACATAAAGCAGAATGTTGGGGAGACACCCGACAAATACATCCTTCAGCAAGCTGCCTCCTGGTTTAACCTGACTGTCAGGGAGACAGACAGCTTGGTGGACAGTGGGCAGTACTGGTGCTCTGCTATTAATGCAGTTGGAGGGGCAGAGATCCCTGTCTCCCTCTTGGTGAAGAGTGAGTAAAGTAAAATGACAAATTCAAGTGTTTCTGGTTGCCTAATATCACACTACCTCCTTTTTTATGTGTAGTGAGTTGCCTGTCGGTAGCCATACCATTAAGTATCCATAAATCTCATTTTTTACTAAGGTGGTCATGTTATTGGCAATTCTAACATCTGTCTGTCTGAATCAGTGCCAAATGATTCCAAATGTTACTCTTAGTAAGATTATAAACCAAAGTGCATTGTGCCCTGTTAGGGACCTGCAGTAGGCTTCAGATGCACTACAAGCCTGACTAGGATAAACCAGTTACTGAAGATTACTAGTGGTAGATTTCCTACTTTTGGCATTAACTAAGGATATCTAAGAAAAAGGGGCACCATTAAGCAACCTAAACGGTTCTATTGTCCTTTTGGGACAATACAACAGATGGTTACCCTTTCAGAGAGGGTTTCCTTTGGAAAGAACTATTTGAAGAATTTTTTAGGAGTGCATACTGGCTGGTACCACGCCTGAACCTTGGAGGACCATTTTAGCAAAATCTACCTGTACTCTTTAGTTTTCAAGACTACTATTACCTTATATCATATTAAGCTGGCTCTGAGATACTGCTATCCTACTGTAAACATTTCCACAAACACCTGAGTGCTTTTCAGATCTTACCTACTGATAGTCACCCAGCTATGACTATGTCAATGACTTACTCCAATGCACTTCTGATTCAGGGTACCCAATGCCTCCAAACGTGACCATCAGTAAGATCAGATACAGCAGCCAGCAGAGGACAGATGTCGTAGTGGAGTGGTTGGTCCAGAGAGGTGAAGACCTCACTGGGTTCTTCATTGAGCATCAGAGGCTCCCTGTAGACAAGAGTGAGGTTGTTGTTCTTTGGCAGAAAGTGGTAGTAGATCTGGATCCAAGTACTCGGAGCTACCAGATCACCAACCTGGACCCTAGTGGGAAATATTCATTCCGTGTGACTGCTGTCAATCACCGAACCACTGGACATCCATCAGAGGTTAAGAGCCCAGGTGAGATATGACTTCAATGTATGAGATATGACTTTCAGCCTTACATGTTTTCCCTATACTACCTTGTATCAGATGTATCACATTTCATCAGAACCTACTACCACTGTGACTACCATTCCCTTTTGTTGCCTGTTGACATTTTGAGTGCGTATGCCTGTTATTTTCACTCTCAGGCAGCCAGCCATCCAATTCTTCATCCCCAAATGCCCCTTTCCCTCTCAAACTGCTCAACCCACTGAAGAGTGGAAGATAAATCATCTTTCACTGAGAGCCATTTTTTGACAACGTTTTTTCACCCTTGTAAGACTAAAATTATTCCAGTCTTCATGGTATACAGTTTACACTGCTATTATATTTCCAGCAAAGCCACCCTTTAAAGCTTACCCTGCTGTTATTGGAGCAGCTACTGGAGGCATGCTGCTGGCAACACTATCTACAGTCCTGCTGTTCATTTACGTGCTGAGGAATCGCAGCACCCATCTTCGTGAGTGCCACAGTATAACACAGCCGTATATATTATATTGATTATTAATCATTAATATGCTTCTCGTATTTCTACAGGTCTCCATACCATGCTATTTGGCAAGTAAGTGTAGCTAATATACTTATTTTACAATTAAATATACTAATATGCACACAAAGTGTGTAACACAATAACTGTATATGCACTTGTTTACTGCTTTAAATATCAGTATCTACGGTATGTTTATATTTAAACCTGGTGTACAAAGCAGATATTTGGGGGTTTTTTGGTTAAACAAAGAAATTGACCAGGCAGCTACTAATGATGAAAGAATGAACACTGCCAAAGAACATTTTGAGCTTCAAACCTGGCCAATTGCTCTGCATTTGTTTAGAACATATGAGCTGTTCATTCTGAATATTCATCCTTAATACACAGTCATGGCCAAAAATATTGGCATTGCTGCACTTCTTATAGAAAATACATGTTGCAGTTTTTGTTGCAGTTATAAACGCTTTGGTATTTACATGTTAATTTCTTTGGTGTGCATTGGAACAACAAAAAAAGCTTATTAAAAAAGGAAAACCTGATATCATTCTACACAGAACACCAGAAGTGGCCTAGACAAAATTATTGGCACACTCTTTCAAAAATCATTGCAATTATTTGCTGATTAATGTAAGCATGAATGAGTTTCTTCCTCTCTACTGAAATTCTGAGCCCATCTTGTTTTGCCAACTGCTCCAAGTCTCTCAGTCTTCTCTCAACTGCTGCTGTGAGATCTCTCCACGGGTGCTCTATAGGATTTAGATCTGGATTCGTTGCTGGCAACTTAAAAACTCCCCAGCGCTTTTTTCTTAAACCATTTCTGCATGCATTTCGAAGTATGCTATAGGTCATTGTCCTGGTGGAAGACCCATGACCTGTGACGGAGACCCAGCTTTCTGACACTAGGTCCTACATTGTGCTCCAAAATTCTTTGGAGAATTTACTCTTCGGATTTCAAGATATTATGCACACAGTCAAGGCATCCAGTACCAGAAGCAGCAAAACAATATGTATCAATATGTACAATATGTACAATATGTAATATGCTTTATATTGGTATCACCTGACACAGGATGTTCCCCCAGATGGATTGTAGTTTCCGCAGGTAAGTTCTGGAAAACTTTTTTTAGGCCTCTGTGTCAACCATGGGGCCTTCCTGAATCCCTTACCTTCTTTAGCCACCAATCAAACAATCCTTCTATGCAATCTTCCATTGGTTTTTCTTGCCCTCATCCTGGGAGGTTAGCTACAGTGTTGTGGGCTGTAAACTTCTTAATGAAGATGCGCACAGTGGACACAGGAACATTAAGATCTCTGGAGATGGATTTGAAGCATTGAGATTGCCCATACTTTTTTTTTACACAGTTTTGGTTCTCACATAATCAGACAATTCTTTGCTCATTTCAGCATGCTCAGTGTGGTACACAGACATACAGATTGAGTCAACTTTTCTCAAGTTAAACTGGTTGAATGTGTGATTTCAATATTGCCAGCACCAATAATAAAGTGCCAGTAATTTTGTCCAGTCCAATTTTGGAGTTCAGTGTGGAATAATATCAGAGCCTTTTTCTCTGCTTTTTTGTGTTGTTTTGATGCAAATAAAGAAATAAACATGTGAATACTGAAGCATTTGTAACTGCAACAAATTTATAGGAGACGAGATATATTTTCTGTAAGAAGTGCAGGGCTGCCGATATTTTTGGCCATGACTGTATAGATAGTACAATATGTTATTTGCAGTACATTCATAAACTTATAATGATATTTACCAATTTATGAAGCTTATGCTTTTTTTTAGGCAGAACAGCCAATCGAGAGAAAATATTAACTTCCCTGAGGATGCGGTTGTTGCAGGTGCAGAGGGAGAGAGACAAACAGAAGAAACAAATTCCTCAAATTCAAATTCCAACAACCAACTTACATAGGCACGTCTGGATTTTTTCATATCACACCTTACATTGCCTATTTGACTACTGAAATACAATTGTATTTTGATTCACCTTTTTCTTCTTCTTCTTCTTCTTCTTCTTTGTCTTATTATTATTATTATTATTATTATTATTATTAGCAAAGCTGATGACACCCTATTGTCTTTGTTCAGATTATATTTAAAAATGTTCCTAGACATTTGTCTGATTTGCATGAAATTTGGTACACAGCATCTTCAGACCAATCTTTAAATATTACATGAAGAAAGTTGCTACGTTAGAAAAATGCGGGCACAGTTATCCAGTGGATTTTGTGGGTGTGGCCTCAACATGCTTTGGTCCAAGAGGCATTTTTACTCTCTATTGATAATCCATCCATCCATCCATCCATCCATCCATCCATCTTCTTCTGCTTATCCGGGGCTGGGTCGCGGGAGCAGCAGTCTAAGCAGAGATGCCCAGACTTCCCTCTCCCCCGACACCTCAGCCAGCTCCCCTGGAGGAATCCCGAGACGTTCCCAGGCCAGCCGAGAGACATAGTCCCTCCAGCGTGTCCTGGATCTTCCCCGAGGTCTCCTATAATGTCTTATTCCTGAATGCAATTTCAAAACAAAATTTGACATCTATAGAATATGAGACTTAAGCCTGCAAAATCTGGGGTAAATCCATTGGCAGCCGCAAGATGCGAGCCAACTGCAGCTAAAATGAAGACAGAAATCTCAAAATGAACACAATTATTTCTCATTTTATGAGCTTTTCTCCGTTTTGATGCTGTGAATGAATCCTTTTCTCTGGGCCACTCACTCCACTTTAATTTTATAGTTGTACTTTTAGTCTGATAACTGTCCATTTGCATAAGTTTTTTTCACATGTGCAAGAATCTTGTCTCATTTTTGTCCAATTCTATTCCCGAAGGAAAATTTGTCTGTGGCAAACTTGATACCTAATTCTCACCTCAGTGAGAATCACAACCAAATCTCCCAAGCAACCAGTTTTCCTTGAGGGTTTGCTGTCTTTGCTATTATTAAAGTCTGATAACAACACATCTAGTCTCAAACAGAAATTTGTATTCGTGAGAAGAAGTCTTTAGGATCTCCCTTTATGTCCTTTTATTTTCATTTTAAAATTATTTTCCAGGACCATCTATGACATCCCAAAATAGCCAAGTGCCTTTTCTTCTTCCTCCTCTTTCAAGGACTGAATTAATCACCGCAACCATCACATTACACATCCACCGATAAAAAACAAATTGTTTTTCTGTTTTTTTTTTGTTACAATTGATGCACGCAACCTCATTACTGGGGGAAAATGTATTACTTAGGGGTAGCAGGACATTTAAAATGCCAGCAGTGCCATCTGTCGCACATTAAAGACAGATTTCATTAAAAGAATGTAGATGAGATTTGCCATTTGCAAACTGTCAATTAGAGTACTACATCGCTTCCTACAACTGTTTGCATTTGTATTTGAAATAGTGTGGAAATTATTTCTCTGGGCGACACGGTGGCTCGGTGGGTAGCACTGTCGCCTCACAGCAAGAAGGTCCTGGGTTCGATCCCCAGGTCGGGCAGTCTGGGTCCTTTCTGTGTGGAGTCTGCATGTCCTCCCTGTGTCTGCGTGGGTTTACTCAGGGTACTCCGGTTTCCTTCCACAGTCCAAAGACATGCACGTTAGGTTGATTGTTGTTTCTAAAGTGGCCCGAGTGTGTGTGGGTGTGTGTGCCCTACGATGGATTGGTGCCCTGTCTAGGGTTGTTCCTGTGACCCTGAAAAGGAATAAGTGGTTAAGAAAATGAATGAATGAATGATTTCTCTGTTTTATTTTAAAGAGTTATATGCTGTCTGAAATCAGTCTGATATAACTAACTTTTTTATAAGCATGTTGATTAAGATTTATTTAAAGTTAAGGACAAGACCATAAGCCTTGTTAAAATCCTGATAAGTAAATTGATGCCTTTTCATTTTAATAAGGAATATGTGAGACATAGATAAATGGAGTCAAACAAAAAAAGACCTCTTTATAATATTTTTGAAGATGAAGCCTTTGCTATTAATAAAAAAATACTGTCTTCTTTAAGTGTGCTTTGTTTTGTCATTTATTTCTTACGATCTGACCACAGACTAAATTGTTTTGTAATGAATGTAAGGAATTTCAGCTTCAAAAATCAATACTGCATTAGAACAATCCCTGCAGACCTCAGAATACTTTATATTAGCAATACATTATGTTACTTTTATGAAACGGTTCTTGCTTTTGCCTGAAATGGAATAGTTTAATTTGGCTAGACAGAAGTATGACAGTTTATTTAGCAGGTTCCTTGATAAATTAGTTGCACACACTTACTTAATGAGTTCTTATACCTTCTTAAAAGTGTTAAAGTATGCTAAGAACCCCTGATCTAAAAGCGAAACTTCCTGTAGAATGGCATTCTAAGGGGAAAAATTATTGTTCAAGAGTAATTTAAATAGTTCATTTTTCTTGGCTCCCTAAAGGGTCCCTAACTGTAACCATCCCTGATAAGGAAACACTCTGTTGCAGGGTTTTATATAGAACATTAATTAGTTCCCCAGAGAGACAAGCCAGATAATCCTTAAAGGTTCCATATTTAACTATTCTTTTCTTGAAGAATAAGATTGAATGTAGACTCTTTCTGTTACAGGGAACTATGGAAACGCACAACTAAGCTATGACTGTCTGTCAATTGCTAGTTTCCAGCACAATAGCATAATAAGCCAACCAGCTAGCTATGATGAAAGTCATCAGCAACACAAAGTGTTCATCAGCAAATCTGAACACTTTCAGTTCACGTAGTAATACATCACATAAGAAAACTCCACACTTACCAAATACACTCACCATCCAACCGAGGCTGGAAAAAAGACCAGTTGATTTCTTTTTCTAATCTTCAGCTGTCTGGTTTGGGTGAGTCTGTGTCCATAATAGCCTCAGTCTAATGTTCTTGCCTGACAGGACACTCAATGTGTCTCCGGCTATTGTGGCCCATGCACCCATGCTCAAAGTCAATATTTTGTGCATTCTGAGCTGTTTTTCTGCTCACCATGGTTGTACAGAGTAATTATCTGAGCTACTATGTCATTCATTAGCAGCAGCTCAAACCCGAAAATCTTTCCATTTTTCCACTGACCTCTCTTATCAGCAGAACTGTCACTCCTTCTGTGACTTTTTGTTCTTTGCACCATTCTGTGAAAATCCCGAGAGATTTGTGAAGCAGTTTGTGAAGTACTCACACTAGCCCAATGACGGCTGGTGAGTGGAGGCAGCAAATGTTGGATTCTAATCACAGAATGCAGTGCTGATATATAACACTGCTGCACAGAGATATCACAGTGACTCAGCTAGGCTATTGAGCAGCCTGTGAGATGATGACCATGATGGCATTTACTGCAGTATTTGCTATGAATCTGAAGTTATGGTACCTAATCTGCTGGAGCACACGATAAAGAGTTTACAGATGAGGTGGGAGAGCAGGACAGATTAAAGGTTGAGATAAAGCAAGGGTTAAAGCAAGGGATTTTTTCTTTGAATAAGACTTTCAATGCACCCTACGATGGATTGGCACCCTGTCTAGGGTTGTTCCTTGTTCCTTGCACCCTAAGCTGCCGACTAGGCACCGGCCCTCCCGTGACCCTGAAGTAGGAATAAGTGGTTAAGATAATGAGAAAGATAATTTTTATAGTTCAGAATATAAACATCAAATAAATCTTTGCACCATTTAAGTTTGCACACAAAGATAATAAATTAAAAGGTGGATATTATGTTAAAGGGAACATTTCAGGAAATTATAATATTGCGGTCTGTTTGAGATGGCGTTACACTGCCTCTCAAAGATTTTTCCCCCCTGATTTTATTACAATTTAAACTCTATTGCCAATTAAATCATAAAAAAAAATTGCTTGAAATTCCTGAATCTTTGAATCTTCCTAATCATCATTGTCTACTCTCAGGCTATAACAGGACTCTAGATAAGTGCTTTATTAAAGGTGCACATGTTAGTGAGGCAGGTTCTGTAATACTGTTAGTTACTATAAACTGGGATTTGCCTTACAGTTGATAATAGGCAGTGTTATTTTCAACTGTAACACAAATATGTGTATGTTGTGTGCTGTAATTGCCTAATTAGAGGGATCCAGGTTACCCAGGGATCCAATTACCTACTTTTCCAGTATACATATTGTAAATGTACAGGGGTTAGACAATGAAACTGAAATCTGTCATTTTAGACCACAATAATTTATTAGTATGGTGTAGGGCGTCCTTTTGCATCCAATACAGCGTCAATTCATCTTGGGAATGACATCTACAAGTCCGGCACAGTGGTCAGAGGGATTTTAAGCCATTCTTCTTGCAGGATAATGGCCAGGTCACTACGTGATGCTGGTGGTGGA
>JAOVYV010000019.1:14552895-14564984 GCA_025674545.1 Hassar affinis
AGTCCAAAGACATGCATGTTAGGTTGATTGGTGTCTCTAAAGTGGCCCTAGTGTGTGAGTGTGTGCATGAGTGTGCGCGTGTGTGCGCCCTACGATGGATTGGCGCCCTATGCTGCTGGCTAGGCTCTCCCGTGACCCTGAAAAGGAATAAGCGGTTAAGGAAATTAATGAATGAATTATTTTCAGGTGAAGCTTTAATGTTTAATGAGGGAGGGTATGGCTTAGAATGATTCGTACCCTATATAAGGTGTGCATATTTATTACACAGCTTCTCCACCATAGGAAAAATCACTTGGAGAAGAAATGGTGCAGGTTGACTGCAAAAGACTTAAGAAGAATAAAACATGGGGTTACCAGGAACCTGTTAGCCTCCAGTGTCATGATATTTCAGAACGGCAACCTTCCAGGAACGTCCAGAAGAACAAGGTGTCAAGTGCTCGACTCACAAGCCGAAGTGTCATGACTAGGCCAAGAAATACCAGAAGACCGGTTTCTGGACCTTTTTTGGGATGAAGAATGACTGAAAATCAATTTCCAAACCTACTGCCAGCTTCTAGGAGACACCTTGTTCAAGCAGTGGTACAGGAAGAAGTCAGCAACATTCAAGAAGGCCATGATCTTTAGGCAGGACAATGCTTCATCGCATTCATCAAGATACACCACTGCTTGGCTAGCCAGCAAAGGCATCAGAGGTGACAGAATGATTGCCTGGCCCCCTCTGTCATCTGACATTAAATCTTGTTGAGAACTTCTGGGCCATTCTGAAGTATGAGATTTACGGTGAAGCAGACAATTCACCTCAGCATTTGGGAGGCTGTAGTGGCTGCCTCAGCTAAATTTGATCATGAGCAGATGAAGAAATTGACAGATTCAGTGGATGGAAGGCTCATGGCAGTTATTGAAAAGAAGCATGGCGAAGAACATTCACCATAGTTTTGAAGGGCCAAAAAAGTTTTAGATACTTAGGTTAGGTAGTTATTAAATAATACATTAATATGAAATTTTCTAATATACTTGCCTACTAATTATACTATTCTACTAAAAGTTTACTAATTATGATGCATGCTAATAAATTCCTGAGATCTCCAAATCTCATAATTCATCTCATATTATGTTTTGATGTGAAATAAACATTCAGGATCAACTGAGACCATCGTATCTGTTCATCAGTAAAACTAAGCTGAGAAATACCATTAGCTTGATTGTGCATGCAGTATAAAACTATTGAACTTGATTTCATTTCTTAAACTAAACATCTTTTAAAAAGCTTGCTGCTTATGTATAAACTAATCATAGTCTTCAGGTTAATTGTGTGTATTTGCCTTTGAGAAGGAACTGATCAGTGTGTTTGTTCACATTACATGGACGTGTAACATGAGAACCTCATCAATGAATGTAGAGAGCTCTTAGTTTCCCTTCCCTGGCTGAACACAATATTGCTGTTGGTTGAAATGTGACTCTGTCCTGGACATTAGCACAGTAGTGACCTCAAACAGAGAGACGGTCCAGCTCTCAGACACAATCAGCATCTGTGATTAAATTACTATTATCCCATGCCATGAGTGTGCAAAGACTGCATGGTTTACATTAGGATTGTAGCAAGAATGGACCTAGCTAAGACATGTCTGTAATTATAATAGTTGAATTGAATATGTGGTGATAATTCATTGGGAACGTTCTTTCAAATTCTGGTCCAATACAACAGCAGATTTTTTTGGTTTTTTGGGCTATGCGTGCTAGAACAAGGTCAGGACTGGGTTCATTTTGTAGGAATGTAAAACCATTGAGTTTGGAGAGAGTGTGTTGTCGGGGTAGGTAAGTCTCCCGCTTGCTGTGTGTGAAGCAATGGAAAGGTACAAAGACCACAGATCCCAGTGCACTGCTGAATAATGAATTAGACACAGGTATCATCGCGTCATCTAAAACCCAGTCTCTCCTCTCGACTCCACTGCATTCCTGCAAATGGAAGGGGGTTGGGGGGGCGTGACGGTAAATAATTAAAGCCAAATCAGTTTACAGACACTCAATCAGCTCTTACTCAGCTTCTCACTGCCTGTGTACACCAGCTAAGCTCATTGCTTGGACAGGACGCCGTTTATTTTCAGAATATTTTCAACAGAGTTTCAATTTTGGAATTTCTTATGCTTTTTACTAAAGGATATGGCATTGGTCACCTGAGCGTCATGGCACCATGGTACACAGACTGTTAGGGCTGGCTGATTTCTCCCTAACTGTACTCCTGCTTCCTCTCCTTCTGCATGGTAAGAGGTCATGCACTTGGCATAAGAGATTAAACGCAACCAGGCATAAACTGCAATGAAATGTACCGTTGTAACACATTGAAGTGTTTTATTCCTTTTATACCATAGCAATTTACTAATACTTTTCTTATTTATTAAGAAGCAACACATTGCATGTTATGTTCATTTACAGTTACATTTAATGTTATGGAATATCAGCTAAACAAGTTCCTATTACTGCTTACATGACAGCAGTTGCAGAAAACTTCACCATAGCGACTAATATGCACATTTATTAATCCTTTAATGAGTGTGTGCCATGTAGGTCCTTTAGATGGAAAACTGCACTTATAGAAATGATCATTTATTAGAATGAGTACACCTGCAATCTGCAGCTGCATTACTGTCCATGCTGCTGTTACAGAAAATTACTGTTACAATCACCTTCTGACCAATCAGATTCAGCAGTGCTGTGGTATATCTGTTGATAACATCCTAGTAAATTTGTCTATGCATGCAACTTTTGACTTTTTTGCTGTTGCAAATGTCTTTGCTCTGGCAAGCCTGCTAATGCATGCATTTATGCGTTCAGGTCTGGAGATTGTGGACCCGGGGCAAGTCATCTACAGAGAAACCAGGACCAATGGCGTGGTAGACAAAGGAGTGATCCTGGAATGTGGCCCCACTCTCCCCGACATCTACATCTGGAGCTTTACAAAACCAGGCACCGAGACGATTCAAGCCGTAGTGTATAACTTCGGGAAGGGTCCAAAGCTGCAGCAACTGGCCAAAGATTTGGGTGACCTGAACGTCATCAGTAACAGCGCCTCTCTATCCATAACAAAGCTTCCTCTGGCAGCAGAGGGCTTATACACCTGCCAGGCTCTGTATGACACCGCTGAAGGAGCCAAGTTTTACTATTACTATGTGTATCTGCGTGTTTTAGGTTAGTGACTAGTGTTCAAGGTGAGATCTAATACAGGATGAACTCAGCAGTATTTCTTACATGAGTAAAATAATCTCTTAATGCATCAGAGTCTAGGGTGTCCTCTAAATACTGATCAGCACAAGGAACTGGAAAGAAATATCTAGATAGTGCCATCACCTGGTGTGAGATCTTTTTAACTGAGACAAAGAAAAATGATTGTTTATTTAATTTAGGATGGCAAACTTTTTATGAAATCACCTTAAAATATAATTTTATCATAAACCCAAAAGAAGTACATTTACAGCATTGGGCAGACACCCTTATTCAGAGTGACTTGAGTTTATCTCACTTACACAACTGAGCAGTTGAGCATTAAGGGCCTTGCTCAAGGGCCCAACAGTGGCAGCTTGGCTGTGGTGGGACCTTCTGGTCAGTAGACCAACATCTTAACCATTGAACTACACTGCCCTAATAAATTGTTTAAGCAACAATTTTAATAAAGTTAACCAAAAGCTGTAAATGTAACCAAAAGCAAATGTAATGTGACCAGTAATGTTTTACAGGCTTCCTTACAGATAAGGAACAGTTATTGTCACATTGAACATGTTCAACATTATGGAAGAGTAGAAAGAATCTAATGTGGAACAGTATTTTGATTCAGAACATGAATTATGTTTAACCATACCAAAAGAGCAGACCATTCAGAGCTCATATGGTTTCATTAGGACAGTTAAGGGTGATTTATAGCTATATCAAGTGCTTTATGGGCAAACGTTTAAAGTTTTATGCCACTTGGCCCAAATGCAACTAACAAGATTTAATGCAGTACTGAGACTCAGGTCCATATCATGATTTCAGGAGTTGCATATTGTATTGAACCCTTTGTCTTGAAGTAGTGTTAAGAATAACTTTTGCATCCAGAAATGTTTTATTACCGTAGCCATGCTTTTACTGCAAATGATTGTTTAAACGGTTATAAATTAACAAAACGGGTCAGTATATTAGAGAAAAAGATGAGTGTATGCAAAATTTGAAAAAATGCCTTGCGTTCTGACATGCTTGATTAGAAGTGACGCATGATTTGATTAATAACTAAATGACAGAGTGAAGAATGATATATGAACAGCAAGAGAAAGAATTACAAACATTTAAACTAATGATTTCCCTCATATAGTTGTCCAATACGGGATGTCATCGGTAAACCCCAGATGGTTATTTTACCAAGTCAAAAGACACACTGAAAGATCATTTAAGATATTGTTTTCAATTGTTATGAAAACAAATTTGCAGTTACTTAGACTGTGTTAGTCTACGTTACCTATTTATTCCCAACTTTCAGTAAATCTATGTTGATTTAAGACCATTTTGATATGCTAATCTTTATAACTGGTTGACTTCTGTTAATTGTCATTTCTACCCAGGCGGGTTTGTGTCAGTATTTTTATCAAGGGCAGCTATGAGTTCTTTTCTCATGACTGTGATCAAGGCATTACTGCTAGCAAGTGTCCATGGTCAGGTTAATATCAGACATGATATTAACATGCAGGCAGCTAATGTACAGGAAAGCTGAACGAGTGTTAACAGAAATATTACACAAGACCAGGTAAATATAGTCTGTTCAGTGTTGTTAGCATTTTTCTCTACTTCATCATTATCAGCAATACCAAATATTGAACCATATTATGCACACGAGTATCAGCATAAGTTACTAGCTAGCTAACAGGTATGTTTTCTTAATAATGCTACTGATACTAATGTAGCGAATGCTAGCTTGTGTTTAGAGTTTTTTGTAATATAAAATAATTCAGAAAAAGAGACTGTTCATAAAGCAGTCACACACTGTAATAGTTGTGCATTTCAAAATGGTGGCCAGAGTAGCTCCATTATTTTGGCATTTATTATTATATTGTATATTGCATGTTGCATGGACAATGCTAAAATACTTTGAAGGAACATTCTAGTTTTCTGAACTATCCAAACTATTCTAATTATTCTTGTCTTTTGTTTTATTATCATTCAGTACATCATACTTAAAATATAGGTAGTAATTTAGCATATCGTGCCCATATCTAATTGTCCAAGCAAAATTCTGGACTGATTTTGTCAAAGATCAATTATAAAACCACAGAAATCAAGGTGCTTATGACAACTTTATTAGCTCAGGGTGTCAGAAATGAAATTAAATGGTCTAGAGGATTCAAGATCGCTGTAAATCTCTGTAGGTGATGAGAAAACATGATTCCGGCAAAAAATGTTTTAGCTGAAGAAAAACGTTGGTAATTGGTTAAATCCAATCCAGTTGTCTACACTTATCAATACATACTACTAATGTCATGCTTGCTAGTTAACAAGAGCACCACCTGTTGTAATGCTAAGATGTGTCCTACAGTGCCTGTGTCCAAACCCTACATCCTGCTGAGTGACTCCTCGCCAGTAGAGGGCGCATCAGTGTGGATGCGCTGTGGTCTTGAAAATGGCACAGGCCCAATTCAGTATGTCTGGGAACAGGAGAGCCAAAGTGGGCAGGTCAACAAACTGGCTGAGAGCAACAGCAATCTGATCAACATCACCTCAGTAAGCCGCAACCACACAGGCTGGTTCAGGTGCCTGGCCAGGAACGAGGTCAATGAGCAGATTGGTGACCGTATCCGGCTAGATGTCATATGTGAGTGAGAGCTTGGACAGTCTCTGATTCTTTTGAAATATCCACTCCATAATATTTCAATGATGTTTAGCAATTCCTTACACAAACTTCTTTTAGTTGGACCAGATCTGCCTCAGATTGATGTAACACCCTACTCAGTAACGGATCGAGGATACTCAGCTCTGGAGAGAGAGACTGTTTCCCTCCTATGTCAAGCCTCTTCTAACCCTCCCAGTCAGTACGTCTGGTTCTACAACAACTCCCAGGTCTACACTGGACCACAGCTCACCATCACCAAGATCCTCCGAATGCACACAGGCTACTACGCCTGTCTGGCCCAGAACACTTACCTGAACACCCGCTCCAAGAAAACCATCTCTCTCACTGTCTACTGTGAGTTCTCTTCTATTCGGATCATATGGCCATTTCCTGTGTCTATGCAGCTTCTTCTGGTCAACCTCTAGTGTGCTCTTATCTGAACTTCCCTTGGCTATCATTCATACCTTTTTGTTTCCTATTATACTTTCCCCTATACCCATGCATACACATACACACATTGTTAGATGTCTGCTGTCTGGGGATGTGCAGCAAAATATTGTCCTCTCTCTACAACAAGCATCTGGATGAGGTAAAGACAACTTTCGGGCAGCTGTGACAATTGAAGGTATAGAGCTATGTTATTCTTTTCCCTCTATCATGACAAGCAATGGATGGCATTCTTGTCATGACCTCAGATGCACATGCAGTGAGTTAATAACAACATTTTGCACATCGCTGTTCACTTCTCAGACATGACTACAGGTTCAAGTGGTACTCAGACAGTTGCATAAGAGTTGCATAAAATGGGGGTACACGTATCCCTCAGCTACATGCAACTCTGATCTTTTTTCCTCCAATTTCTTGTGCAAAATCCAGTCTCAGACATTTCTACTTTTAAAAGAAATCTGATCATTTCAGAGGCATGAAGCATATCCAGGTGGTTTGGATATTCTGAATGGTGCATATACAGTATTCTGAATATGCAGAAGTTTCCTTACATAAATATTGAAATAACTTGAGCTTAAGTCACCTGTCATCTCTGTATATACATAGCCCATAGTACTTTGCCTAAGACTGCTATAGAATGGATGGTTAAGTGCATATGTTAAGATTGTTGTGATACAAACCTGTCTGACTTAAGGATGTAATAGTAAGAGTTTTGTCCTAAATAGTTTTTTTCTACGTGTATCTTTTAAAATACTGGTGGTGAATCCAAGGGTTGTCGGAGCCCTCCTCAAGAATTGTCCAAAAATTGTCCAAAATAATTCAAATGCAGTAAATGCACAATATATGTTGTCTCTAGCTCTTAGTTTTACAGGCCCTGGTTTCTCTGGATCAGTTCCCTTCAGTGTTATTCAATGATTTCCTTCTCACAGATCCCCCAGATGGTGTGCCATCTTGTTCTATCTTCCCAACTAATAACTACAATGACTTAGCTCTCATGTGTTCCTGGGAGGGGGGTTACCCTCCAGCTACCCTCAACTGGAGTCCATATGTGAATGCAGACAGCTCACAGGGTGTCTCTAATATCACTCGGATTCAACCAGGCCCCGAGACAGCTAACAACTCTGTATTCACCTGCTATGGCTCACATGTGGCACAGAGTTTTGCACAACGCTGTAGCTCAAAGACATGTGAGTACCATTAGAATAAATATCACGTTTTTGAGAAATTTCCTAAGAGTACTGAACTCAAACCAGGACGTATCACCCTTTTGTTCAAATATCCCTTGTTTCCCAGGGCTGCCGAATGAAGAACCCCAGTGTTCTGCATATGCGACTCGTAATAATGAGTACCTGATGCTGTCCTGCTCCTGGGAGGGCGGTTTCCCTCGGGCTCTGCTGTGGTGGGTTTCTAGTTCAGGAGACAAGCAGGGAACATCTGAAGAGAACTCCAACATCCTGGTCCTGCGCTCTAGTTCCACCTACAGCGGCAAAGCATTTGTTTGCCATGCCAAACATCCACTGGTTAAAGAGAGTAAGCAGTGCATGCTAAAATTGGGTAAGGACTGTTTATTCATAGGCAACTTTTAGCTGCTTAAGCACTGTAAGAATTAAAGAGCAGAATCCTATCAGCAAATAATCCATTATGTCTTCCAGAGGCACCAGTTTTAATGACTCAGCGCAGTGTTGTATCAGTGTACGAGGGAAACGATGTCCAGCTCAACTGCATCCTGAGCAAAAACTATCCAGCGGTCACAGAGATTACTTGGTACAATAATATGAAAGAAAAGGTGGGTGACAGTGGCACACCCAAGAAGTATGTTCTTCAGCAAGCTGCTGCCTGGTCCAACCTGACTGTCCGGGAAACAGACGGCATGGTGGACGGTGGACAGTACTGGTGTTCTGCTACCAATGCTGTCGGAGGAGCAGAGATTCCCATCTTACTGGTGGTGCTTAGTGAGTGTACAGTACAGTAGAAATACTCATTATTGAGTTATTGAATTTAACAGTAGTGAAATTCCATCCATTCATCAATTATCTTACCTGCTCATTCCTACTCAGGGTCACAGGAGATCTTAGGGCACAAGGCAGGAACAACCCTAGACAGGGCGCCAATAGTAGTGAAATTCTAACAGTAATTGCTAGTACTTATGGCTCTTATCCTCTATCTTTAATTGATATTATAAAGTGTGATCAGGACTGCTGTGGCATTCCTCAAGGTACCATTCTGGAATAAATGTTGTTTCTTTCATATGTTAATGATATGGTAATGAGTTTCTTATTCCAGTTATCATTATATAGATGCTTGTTTTTCTAACACTTTAGAAACCACATATAGGCTAATAACAATTATGTTTCTAATGATGCAGGGATTTTGGGCAATTCACTTTTGCTGTAATTCCCAGAAGCTAAATTGAAGTTATATGTAGAAATCCAACTCCAAGTTTAAAATTTAATAAAGTTCTTTATATTTTATTAATAATAAGCTGTAGAATTCAACAAACATATTCACACAAGTAGTAAAAACAATGCTAGAGCCCAAGACAGAACTGCTTAGCAAGGCATACTAGTTAAAAAACAAAACAAAACAAAATACATGGAGCAGCTTTCCAAACCAGTAATGAGTTTTTAAGAAGTCAGAATGAGCTAGGGCATGACTAGGTGAACTTGTGAAATTGAAAACAATGCAAAAATTAATGGCAGTCAAATGACACAATGAATGGTGTTTAGTGAATACATATTACATGTCTGCTGAAGTGTTAATGACTGAATTTCCATTCAGGGTACCCAATGCCTCCAAATGTCACCATCAATAAGATTATCTACAGCAGTCGCCAAAGGACAGATGTTAATATGGAATGGCTGATCCTGTCAGATGATGACTTTACTGGATTCTTCATAGAGCGCCAAAATCTTCCCTTCCCACTCTGGCAAAAAGTGATAGGAGATCTGGACCCCAGCACCCGAAGCTACCAGATCACCAACCTGGATCCCTCTGGCACGTATGCATTCCGAGTCACGGCTGTCAATCACCGCACTACTGGATATCCCTCAGAGGTCAAGAGTCCAGGTGGGAAGTGACGTGAAATCGTATCAATTTACACCCTGTAATAATAGCTAGAGACTGTCACTGGTACAGACTTACCCTAAATGTAGCCAGTCAGCTAAGACATGCATTGGTGTCTGATGTTGCACTTGTTACCAATGTAGCTACAAGTACTGGAAATATTGGCATGTCCAAATTCATTAGGATGTATCACAGGTTCCCAACCCTGGCTCTGAAGTACCCTTCTCTTGCGCATTTTAATGTTTTCTCTTCTCCCAGCACTCCTGATTCAACTAATCGGCTAATTAACAGCCCTCTTGAGTTGAAGTCAGTGCATAAGATAGGACACATTAAAATGTACAGAACAGGAGGTTTTCCAGGTCCAGGCTTAGGAACATGTAACGTACATATTCGTAATATTAAATAAGTCACATTTTGGAAGACTGATCCTTAGGGTGTAATAAAATCAATTATGCAAATCGTCCAACCTCTACAGAGTCCAGCAACATGGTGAAATTTAATCAGACGAAATCCTAAAACACTGTGGCAGATGAGCTGGGTGCAATATGAGGCACAAGCTAGCAACACTAGCCTTGTAGCTTCATTAAAAAATTAAAGCAGT
The DNA here is from genome assembly GCA_025674545.1 of Hassar affinis. NCBI lineage: Eukaryota > Metazoa > Chordata > Actinopteri > Siluriformes > Doradidae > Hassar > Hassar affinis. The sequence continues at coordinate 14,562,858 of JAOVYV010000019.1, forward strand.
TAGACATGGAACATGTCTCTGAATATAGTTGATGCAAAAGAAAAATGTTCAACCACTTTGAAAAACTGTCTCTTTTAATTCCACTGGCAGCAGGCAAGCTAACAGATATGGTTCTTTTTTTTGTCTTTGTTTTGTTTTGTCTGCTTAGGTGAAACGCACCATCACAAGTTCACCACTTAACCACAACAACAATCCAACCTCACACACTTGCTCTGACACTCTGTCTCTTTACATGATCTGTCTGTCATCTAATTCTTTATCCTTTCCTAATGTTACTGTTGGCTTGAATTACTTTTTATTGGCTTTTCTTTGTAAGAAGTAAGGCTGTGTCAGTATAATAACAACTCTATCATCTACAGTATATAAAATAGATAAAGCTTAGAATTTGAACATTAATTCGTTCAGCTTATTAGGAATTAAGCCATTTACTGCACTAGTGGATGTCAGAGCCAAATATGAAATTACATCCAGATGGATAATAATCAAGGTTTGCTGTCTTGCAGCTCTTCCAGGCTTTAACGCTTATCCTGCTGTTATCGGCGCAGCTATCGGAGGCATGCTTGTGGCGACAATAGCTACAGTCCTGCTGTTCATGTATGTGGTGAGGAATCGCAACAACAACCCAAGTAAGTGTGATACTGGGACAAGTATCCCCTTTGCACCATATTGTCCTTGTAATTTAGGATTTAATGAGTGTGTAGATCTTATGTTCATCATTTGCTAATATGTGTTGCAAACTTATTTCTGCAGGACTTCACGATTTGATATTTGGCAGGTATGTATGGCAAGCTGGAACTGTTATTCATGAATATATTTTATTTAGCACTAGTGTAAGTTAAATACAAAATATTAAAGTCTGATATCTCTGAAAGTGTTTCAGACAAATTCAAAGGCATTCAATCTTGCCATGCAATGGATTTCACTTTTTTTTTAATTACAGTCTATGATTTTCTGGCCCTGAGATTAGCTCCGCCCACAGAGTTGTTCTGCTCTGTGCCTTTTCCTTAACAATCAATTATCCAGGCAACATAGTTTCAGGTTAAGGTGTGGGGTCAGCTGTGTTACAGAGGGAACTCTGTAAAATCAGGAAAAATCTCTCCCTGATTTAAATGCACTGTACTTGAATCCGATATAGAAAGCAAATAAAACTGCTGCATATCTATTTATAACTGCATATTTCTGAAGAGCTTTTGTTTTTTATGTATTTATGATTTCCCTCATAGGCAAAACAGCCAGTCTAGAGAAAATATCAATTCCCCTGAGGATGACGTTGTCGGTGGGTCAGAAGCAGATGGAGGTGGAGGAGGTGGAGGAGAGACAAATCAAGGTACCAAACTTATACAAAAATAATGTCAAAGAAATTCTTTGATAAGTAGATATGTAGATTAATTTAATTGGACACTGATGGTTTATAATATTTTCAACAGGCCAATGGTTTCAGGTTAAGTTTCATGGTTAAGTAAATTTCACAAGGAGCTTGGACATACCGTAAAATCCATCCTGAAAAATTAATCTTTCTAATTAACATCTTCAAGAGCATCCGAGATTTATTTAGCGAAGAATTTCTAGGGTGATTTTTTGGTTAAAATTTCTTTCACTGGTAAATTGGTAAAAAAAAAAAAGAATATCCCCTTGTTTTCCTGCATTAAAATGACTACCTGCTGATAGTGATCCAATGAGCTTTAGCCCTTGCTTTATCTCTACCTAACGTGAGAAATGCATCACCTGTGCACTCTTCTCAAACTCCAAAGCATCAATGTTCATGCTAATACCAGCATCAAGCGTCAACACCGTCAGGATGTCATTTTGTAGATCGCTAGCTAGCCAAGCTTCTGCCGTAACTTGGTGCAGCCGTGTTGCATGTATAGTTGTACTCAAGCTTCAAGCTACACAGAATTTCTCATGACTATGACTTGAAGAGTTTGACAACAGTGAAACATGATCATTCTTTATGTTTAAATTTTGGTTCTCTTACTAGCTAGTAATGCCCCCCATGACACCAGTGTGACAAACCACCAAGTTCTCATGGGAATAAAGAAAATACAGCAACAACCTACAGGGGTTAGACAATGAAACTGAAACACCTGTCATTTTAGTGTGGGAGGTTTCATGGCTAAATTGGACCAG
>JAOVYV010000019.1:14747826-14758724 GCA_025674545.1 Hassar affinis
AGAAATTTCCCAGGTCGCCCCACCCGGGGATCGAACCCGGGTCCTTCTTGCTGTGAGGCAACAGCGCTATCCACTGCACCACCGTGCCACCCTACATTGGAAAAGTCATTTTGTACTGACTCAATAATGCAGAACTCAAAAAAACAAACCACCCATCGATAACAAATGTTGTACCTAAAACAATAGGGTGCCTAAATCTTTTGCACAGTGCTGAGTCTAGATTTCTTATGCCAAATGCTTAGTCAGCAGCTGCAAAGTCTGGAACGGTGCACACGGATAAGCATTTCTGTCCCAGGGTATCAGAAATCTTCAGTTTTAATGCTTAAAAGGTAACAGCATGATAACGATCTGCAAATTATGCAAACCAAAATCCACAGCATCCATCCTGTCAGAGAAACTGTGAGGCTAGAACAGGGCATTAATCATAATAGATATTGGGTGTGACACGCCCCCTGCCCCCCTACATTATTCAAATATGCTCAAAATGCGCCCCCCCAGGAAGGAGGGGCAGGAAGGAGACTACAGAGACCTTGTGAACAGCTTTGTTGAGCGGTGTGTGAGGAACCGTCTGCTCCTCAATGTCACCAAGACCAAGTGGAGGAAGTTGACCGCAATCAGTCCTGCTACCATCATGGGTCAGAACATTGAACTGGTACCTTGTCTTGCTGGACAACAGATTGGACAGGAGAGCCAACGCTGAGGCTGCGTACAGGAAGGGGATGAGCAGACTCTACTTTCTGAGAAGGCTCAGGCCTTTAATGTGTGCAGCAATATGTTGTTGATCTTCTACCAGTCTGTTGTTGTGGGTGGGCTGCTGATTGGATGGTTTTGATTTAATAAATATGATTCACCCAGCAACCAGCAATGGTGCTAATGCTAACACCAACACTGATTTTTGTCTTTATGTTATATTTGTAAGGAAGCCCATGTGAAATCTGAGTAAAGTGTCAATCATTTACCTTTGCACTTCATGTGTAATTTATGTAGACTTACGTTTATTGCATATTCATACAGTGTACTGTATAGTATACCTAGCATTATTAGTGTTTCATTCATGTGTTTTATTACAGTCAGCTTTCTGGACCTCTGGCTGATTTTGGCCCTTCCTCCAATACTGACTCCATGGTTAGGCACGAATAACCAAATACAAACCTAGCAAGGTACAGAAACTCCAACATGGTAATATTATCTTTCCTTATATACTGTTGATCATCAAGGTGGTGTTCACGTCAGCATAGCTGATAAATGCGTGATATATGTAGAACATTAAGTTGCATTCGCATTACTTTGCAGTTCGTCAAGTAGTTTTTCACCAGACCACATCACTAGTTTTATTTTACTGACCTTACTGACCTTTATTTTACTGAATTATTGTTACTGTCTAACTTCTACTCAGTAATCAGCATGTTTTGTGTCTTTTGGTAAGCAACATCATGTTCATATGTGTGTTAGCGTTAGTGATAGCCATTGTGTATGCTAAAGTTAGGGACATGCTAGGCTTGGCAGTGTCAAGTCAATGATATGTCATGCATACAACAGTACAGCATTACCCAGACAGTCCTCCTCAAAAAAGAAAGGAGGTGTGACAAATGTTAGAGGAACAAAAAATGTCAAAACACAAAAGTTGTAGATGATAATAGCTGCATGTTAATCAGCATTTAGAAGTCAGCAGTGAGGATTATAATCTCACAGAAACCCTTTACAAAACTGTTACTTTACTGAATGAATGAATGAAACCCAAATCCAAGGACGCATTACACCAATCACACACCGGTGAGAAGCGGCAGCCAATTGCACACAGTGTATTCTCAGACCACAGCCCCCTGGGGGACTGAATGGGGTGCAAGGAAGGACAACACCCAGGAGAAAGCACCATCCACCACTGGGTGTTATATACACAGCAATTCACACACTCCCACCAGGATTGTAGGGCAATTTTTTGTACATCCAATTCACCAAACTTGTATGTCTTATGGACTGTGGGAGGAAACCGGAGTACCAGGAGTAAACCCACGCTGACACGGGAAGGACATGCAGACTCCACACAGAAAGGACCCAGACTGCCCCACCTGGGGATTGAACACGGGACCTTCTTGCTGCGAGGCAACAGTGCTACCCACGAGCCACCGTGCTGCCCGTTATCAAGTTCACCCGTGTTGTATGTCCACATATAGGCCATACTATTGCTCTTTTTACACTTTTTACATAGTGGACTTCACACAAATATAATATCAGCTCAGCTGTGGTCCTGTCCTTTTGCTAAATTGAGTAGAAGCAACACAGAGGAGATCGAGGTTAAGGTCTATGTTGATAGAGGTGATTGATAAAGATGGATAAATTTCAGTTTTATAGTGTATATTTAAAAAACTTTTGTTTTTTTAATATTTTTGAAGCAGACGTCAATATGATATTTTATGTTTTCTGTTTATTCTTGTCTTTCTGAAATGTGACCCAATGGAGGCAAACATTTATTACTGTCTTACTTTAGAACCTACAGTATTAGTTATTGAAAATTGAACTAATAAAATGATTATAATAAATAAAATTATTAATTCAAATATTTATTGATTTAACTTCCTAATACAAGCGTAATAACATGTAAATGCATATTTAACAAACAGCCAATAATAGTATAATTTATTATACTTATTATATATTTATTATATATATAATATGCATGAATATATTTCTAAATTATAATTACATTAAATAAAAAATATTAAAATGAATATTTAGTTTATTGATTATACATCTTTACATACCACATTGGGGTCTCTGGGACTCCAAACAATTCAGAAAGAAATGAAATCACAACAAACCATGGGGATAAAAATATATATTTTCAGTAACTTGAAAACCAAAGGCATTTTTATATTGGGCTCTTTGTTCGTGATGCTAGTTGGCTAGTTGCTGTTTCCACGGGAACTGCGCTGTTTGGTCATTGTGCTCATCATCTGACTGATGTAAGATGTCAGCAGGTCATCCATTTTGTAACCCTGTGATCAGACAGAGGAACACATTGCTGAATGTAGTGTGTAATACAGTATGTGTACAGTTTGAGGTTGGAATGGAGCGTGTCTGAAACACAGCGCCGAGGGCGACAGCATAATTTATGTCTTTCTGACTCACCAGCGGCGTCTCACAGAGCAGTTTACTGCCTCTCATGAGGTTGCCAATAGTGATATGAAAGTAGGTGTGCCCGCTGCTCCAGTTAGAGATTTTGGTGAAGGGGTGTGTCATGACGATGTCCTGTGGAGAGCAGAGAGTGAATGATGTCAGACTAAAGGAATGATTCAGTGAACAAATCAAACTGAAACAAATCTCAACTTGTTGAAATATTTCATTCAGTCAAACAAGACATGTTTCGTTGACTTGTGAAGCAAATATGAAGTAGTACTAGCAGCCAACTTGTACAACCAGTATCACTTAGTTCAGTTTTGTGTTATTTCACATCCTGGACATAGTATAAGAGCTCTTACTGAAGCTATACAACTGAGTATACAGCTCTAGTTTGTAAACTCGAATTTGTCAATAAAGAATATACAGAATATTTAATGTACAAAATCTGTAAAATTATTATAATAATGCAGTTTCATGATGCCATATAAATGATAATGTTATACTCTTAAAATCATCAATCATCAAGAGCGTTCTCTTTGATTTACCTTTGTTGCTGGGTCAATCAGACTTAAGCCATTTTTGTTGATTGCTATCAGCAGGAACTCTGGAAGATTTGGGTCGGTGGTTTGCTAAGGAACATGAATAAAAGACGTAGAAATATCACCAGCAGGCTAATCACAAAGGCTTTTCTATTCCATATTTCACTGTTATGGTACGAAGTCATGACCAGTCTAACATACAGTATATATGTTATATAAAAAGATTACTTTGATTTCAAAAAAGGCTGATCCAAAAGTGGGCCACTTGAAGATGATTCTCAGGAACATGAGTTTCGCTTCTTCCTGACTTTTCCCAGCATATTGGTTAAAGCATGTTATAATGTTCTGTAGAAAAAATAAGTTTAATAAAGGAATTAGTCATGTATTTTCAAGGAGATTTGTTGCTCTGGAGTATTAGACACATGTACAAATTGATAAATTAGCAACTAAGTACAATGACTTAAGTCACTTCTGCCTGTTACACAACAATCAATGGCATGGATTTCCATGAAGGAGCAGCTTCATGCAAGACTTACATCACCAAGCACAAAGCCAACCATCGGATGGAGTGGGATAAAGCATGTAGCCACTGTACTCTGGAGCATTGGAAACATGTTCTGTGGAGTTATGAATCACGCTTCTCTGTCTGGCAGTCTAATAGATCAGTCTGGGTTTGGTGATTGCCAGGAGAACAGTACCTGCCTGACTGCATTATGCCAAGTGTAAAGTTTGGTGGAGGAGGGATAATGCTATGGGGTTGTTTTTCAGCAGTTGGCCAAGGGCCCTTAGTTCCAGTGAAGGGAACTCTTAATGCTTCAGCATACCAAGACAGTTTGGACAATTGTATGCTTCCAACTTAGGAATGGTTTGGGGATGGCCCTTTTCTGTACCTGCATGACTGTGCCCCAGCGGAGGTCCATCAAGGTCCATAAAGGCAATGACTGGTGAGACTACCCTACACAAAGTACCCTGACTGCAACCCCATCAGACATCTTTGGGATGAACTAAAATGGAAATTGCGAACCAGACCCTTTTGTCCTACATCTGCGTCTTGCCTCACAAATGCTCCTATGGTTGAATGGTCAAAAATTCCCACAGACACACTGCAAAATATTGTAGAAAGCCCTCTCAGAATAATGGAAGGTGATATTGTTAGGGGGAATCGTGAAAATCAGACCCAAGTGCAAGGAAGGCTGGGCTGGTGTGGCTCAGCCCAGCCGATAGAGGGAGAGGAAAGGAAAATAATAGGAAAGGGGGTTAAATATTTATATATTTACAAATAGATGTAAATAAATAAATATATATGAATGTAACCCCGGTGCATTAAGTGATGGACCCCAGATTCAATCCTGGGCCCTTTGCATTACTAAGCATGCGCTCAGCATGGCTGAGCTATGAGAACACACTCTGAAAAAAGTAAGAGCCGCAATTTTGCGGACTCAAACAAAAGCGATCCAATCTTTAAATATAACGAGAGGGGGGAAAACAAAAGATAGAATATATGTAAATACATGTAGAAGAGGGGTGCCTAAGCAGAGCCCCTTATAACAAAGCAGCAAGCTCACACACATGTATAAGGCGCATGCTGTGTGTGAGCAAAACAAAGCCGGAGGAACCCAGAAGTAGTACTTAGCGCTTCTCTGTCTCATGTGGCTAGTATCAAGAAGTTCCCTCAGGGCAAAATCCCCCAAGAGTTTGGGAATACTGAAAAAGAGGCAGGCAAACCCACTGAGTGTAGAGTACAGTTGTACAGAGAATCCCCAAAGAAGCAGGTCTTGTACAGTGTTCCTGGTATGCAATGGTTAGAACCTACCAAAAGTGGTCCAAGGAAGGACAACCAGTGAACCGGTGACAAGATCATGGGCGAGGAGTAAAGACGCGCCTGTCTAGTCCAATCGCCCAGAAGAGCTACTGCAGCACAAAGTGATGAAGAAGTAAATGCTGGCTATGATAGAAAGGTGTCAGAACACGTTACAGCTTGCAAAGGCGGCCTGGTCTGATGAACATCTGTGGGATGTGCTGGACAATCTTGTCCAAACTATTGAGGTTCCACCTGACAACTTACAGGATTTACACCATCAGAGGTCTTGTAGAGTCCAGGCCTCGATGGGTCAGAGCTGTTTTGGTGGCACAAAGGAGACCTACACAATATTCAGCAGGTGCTTTTAATGTTATGGCTAGACAGTGTATAAATACTGGGGACTGTTTGTGGCATGTCTTTTTATCACTCACCCGTTTCCAGGCATCAGGTGGCAGCTGTTTGACCAGATCCTGAGGGACGAGGTCTTTCAGCATCTTGTGGAAGTGGATAAACTGTGATTTGTCCTCTTCAAATGTTACCCGGTAAATCAGAGCTGCGAGCTGGAAGGCCTCTTCATAAGAACATTTGTGGTATCCACGCAGGTATTTAGGCAGCTCCTACACAAGCATAAAAATGAATGAGTACACAAAGCATTTTTTTTAACCAAACAAACAGCATAAATGAAGGAAATAGATATAAGGGACTACGATCTTTTATCTACAGGGTGGGCCATTTATATGGAAACACCCAAATAAAATGGGAATGGTTGGTGATATCAACTTCCTGTTGGTGGCACATTAGTATATGGGAGGGGGAAAACTTTTCAAGACCATGGCGGCCATTTTGAAGTCAGCCATTTTGGATCCAACTTTATTTTTTCCAATGGGAAGAGGGTCATGTAAAACATCAAACTTATTGAGAATTTCACAAGAAAAACAATGGTTTTAATGTAACTTTATTCTTTCATGAGTTATTTACAAGTATATGACCACTTATAAAATGTGTTCAAAGTGCTGCCCATTGTGTAAAAGTAAACCAACTGCACCTGTATGGTCAGGGGAGCTGATAAAATGGACAAAGAGTGTAGATACAAGGAGGCAGTTTTAATGTTATGGCTGATCAGTGCATATGTATATTTTTTTTCACCTGGTAGTAGTGGAAGATGGAGTCAGCCATTGAGTCTTTGCCTGGCACAGTGTTAGTCCACAGTTTCTTCATAAAATAGACTTGATATGTCAGGGAAGGCACTATACCTTAAACACAAACAGCATATCACACACAGGCAACAGTGGGTTCAATATTACACAATCAATTAATAAGAAAAATAATTACCATCTTTAACAGGTCTGGCTTTTCTGATCCAGTCAGTGAGGTGTCTAACAAAGTCAAAAAAGAAATCTCCATCTGGCACACTGATGACCTGACAAAACCCAAGTCATGGAGATCAGTTATTAAGGATAGACTCAGGACAACAGATAAAACCGTATTATTTATCAATCGTCAGAGGCTTAAAGAGGTGACAGAGTATGGATTATGAGTATGGATTACAAGTGGCACATAATCTGAAGTGATTGTCTCCCATTGAATTTTGACTGTTTTAAAAGTTCTTTTCGCGATTATACTGCTGAGTGGGACAGGTATTTTCAAGCATCCTGGAGCTGTTCCAGGATGTTCTTCAGCATGTTTTTTTGCCATTGCGGGGAAGTCTTCATCCCTGACTGTGAGGACCTGGGACACGTTCTCTAAAATCACCTCAACTTTGAAAACTCTCCCACATAAAGACATTTTACTCTCCCACATAAAGACATTTTCTCTGGATTAAGGTTCAGCTCAGAGTGATTTCTTCTGATTAGTTTCTTAGCCATGCCCCAAATTCATCTTTTTTATAGTTAAGGATTGAGGGAGGTGAAATTATTATTATTATTATTATTATTATTATTATTATTATTATTGTTGTTGTTGTTGTTGTTGTTATTAAACTACAGGGGAAAAAAAACATATCTTTTGGGTGACTGATACCAATGAATTGTGTTCACCATAACTCTAGGCAAGATCCAACAAGAGAAAAATAATCAGTTGATCAGTAAATTTTACATGGACACTTACACATGAAATTGGCTTTGGTTTCAGGAAAAGACTATCTTCAAAAAAAGATTATTTTTTTTTACATAATTATATTTTGAAAAAGTGCTCAAATGATTTCTTTAGACCTTTGTTCATGTGGCAGGCAGGTGACTTCATGTCCTAATGCATTCAGAATAACTACATCAGCTACTGGAACTGGGTCTATAATATGTGTAGGTATGGTCTTATAATTTATAATATATGTGTATGTAATATGTATCAGGGTTATTAAACCCATGCAAAAATCTCCTTCATGTCTCCATTTCTGAACCAAGAGTGTTTCATGACAGGTTGGTTTTACCTTGTCAGAAATGTTGACGAACAGGCTGAAGCCTTCAGACGAGTTAAGCTGCATCCTGCTGGAAATGTTCAGACAGAACTCCTTGGCCTTTGTGCTTGATTCCACTTCAAAAACCTGCAGTTAAGATATCATTTAAACAACTGTCCAAACAATGCTCAGGAAGGTCAAGCTCATTTCCGAGACTTTTACTTTTCAGTTATTTGTGCTGTCATTTCACTGTTGTAAACTGCAAATATAGAAAAGAGCTCATTTAGTTCTGAAAGGTTTAGTTATTGTTTTGAATGCACAGTCAGTAGCACTTCTGTCTGGGTTTGATTCTGAGTTCTCCAGTTTTCTCCCACTATACAAAAGAATGAATGTAGGTGAACGGGCTGTGTGAGATTGCCCTTACGTGTGAATGATACCCTGCCATGCACTGGCATTCCATTCAGGGTGAGTCATCATGCCTTGTGCCCAGTGTTGCCAGGATATACTCCACTTAAAGAGGTTACTGAAGATGAATGAATGATGAAGTCAAATGGGGATTGTGTGCAGGTGGCAGATAAGAAGGTCAGTGAAGGAAGTATGGCCTTTACGCTAGTCAGCATCAGTGAACAAGGTGTGGCCTATGTACCTGTCTGTCCTAATGTAGTATGACTGGGCTCTGTATCTCTCAATACCTGTGAAAGATGCATAACATCTGTGCCTGCCAGCCCCAGTAAGGCAGGCATTCCCTGTATACCTCTTAGTCCTAGTAAAGAAGGTATGGCTTATGTATCTGTCAGTTGTAGTAAAGTAGAAGCATGGCCCTTGTACATGCTGGTCTTAGTAAAGGAATCCTGACCTCTGTGCATGTTAATCACATTCAATTACCCTTGTCAGAATCTCTGATCAAAGCGTAAACTATGTTGGGGTCAGGGATAGTGAAGAACACCAGCAGATCATAGTTTTAATCCTTACCAAGTGTATGTAAATCAGCATTATGTTTGAGTTACAAACTAAAAGTTTTACCACTGCACCAAATCACATAGGACTTAAGTTATATCTTAAAATGTACACTTAACACTAAGTAGGAGCGACATTCGCTGTAAAGAAAAAAGATAAGAAGAGAGAGACAGTGTGCTCCACAAACCATGAATAAGCAAATACATATTGGTACAAATTTAACACACACAAGAAATGCACATGTTAAGTACCTTAATTTGTTGCATAAAACACAGCTGCCCTTGTAAGACACACACCTATTGGTGTACATTCATATAGGGCGGCTAGATGTCTATCAACAGTTCTGTACAGGAGGTTAAAATAGATAAAATGATCTATGGTAATTATTATAAACTTGACAGATATAGGCCTTTGCTGGAACAAAGGCTGGAACTATTAAAGCAGCACAAGGACACTTGGTGACTACTGCTCACATGTTGTAATGTTGTATTTCCTGTTTACAATGTACTGTTGATTGGCTTGAAACGTCATTAAATGTGACAATATTTTGATTAAGGATCAGTTTATGCAGTGCTAATTAAGGTATGTCTTAAGTATTTGTGGTGCAATCAAAAGTCAGTGCAGTGCTAGTTTGAAACTAGCTACTCCAAATGTGAGGTTAAATTGGATTTCACACTTGAATTTACAAACTTTTGAACTTATGCTGCGTTGGTTCAACTGGGCGCAGGTCTCTGTGCCTGCCAAAACCTGGGAAATAGAAGTTGTCTCTCTCCCTGTCAGTCCTTGGTCTCTCTGTCTCTTACATACAGTAGATCACTGATCATTGATATGAGGGTCAATAGTAAAGATTACTGTTATATATATTACTCTGTGTTACTTATAATCTACAGTTTAGGCTATATTCATCAGTGGTAGCCCAGTAGATTAGGACTGTACAGATCCCAGGCTCAGCCAATGGGTCGGTTGTGTTAGGAAGGGCATCTGGCATAAGAACCTGCACCAGATTAAGACACGGTGTTGCCAAGAATGGAAGCAAACCATTAAAAGAAAAAAAAACCTAAATAACAAAAAAGATTCCAACCACAGTCAAGTATAAAAATGAGTAGGTGCAGTTCCCTAAAGAAACAGTTAAACAACAGATTAATTGTTTATGTTATAATTTCTTTAGTAAAATGACAGAACCATACAGTACAATGCACTCCCAGAAGAATGAACACTATGAGAAGACTGACCTCATCTGTCTCATCGGGGAAGTACACCTTGTGAAAGATCTGTGTGGTTTTGTGTTGAATGGCCTCCACTTCCACCAGATGAGGAGGGTACTTCCTGGGGCCATTCCTGTCATTACATATAAGAAAAGGTTATTGGCAAATGTGTTTTGTGTTAAGTGTGTCATTTGTTTGAGCATGTCTAACCGCAAAGCTTTCTGCAATCTCTGCATGCAGTCCGGGGCCAGAGGGTGGTGCTTCCTGGACTGGAGAAACTTCTGCACGTGAGGTAGAAGGATGTTGCTGGGAGGAAAAAGGCCAGTGCAAAGCCACAGTAACTCCCAGCCCTTTTCCTCACTGTACCTGTGTGTATATATGACACATGGAGTCAGTCTTGTCTTATTCTCAAATACAAAGCCAGAGCTGTTATATGTGTTGGTGCACAGTTCTTAAAGGAATGGGTAGACAAAAATTCAAACATGTATACTGTATATTTCAATATATCCTAACATCAATCAACCAAGGCATGTGTGGTGTCTTACAAATGCTTCTGAGAAAGACTTACATTACTTCTTTGATACATTTGTAGCTTCTTGACTTACATTACATTGTTCTCTGTGAGCTGTTTAATGATCTGGCAGAAGATCTCATCCTTCAGTGGCTCAGCCTTCATAGATCCCTCAAAGATCTGATCAGTGAGTTCATTAACCGAGCGTGTCCTTTTAGCTGGGTAGTCACCCATGTACTTCATGATAGGTACAGAAAAGGAGTTAAGGATCAATAACAGATCAACAGTAAGTACAGTACAGGCCAAAAGTTTGGACACACCTTCTCATTCGATGCGTTTTCTTTATTTTCATGACTATTTACATTGTAGATTC
>JAOVYV010000019.1:14758824-14770658 GCA_025674545.1 Hassar affinis
GAATTATATTATGAATAAACTAGTTTTGATGCCTTCAGTGAGAATCTACAATGTAAATAGTCATGAAAATAAAGAAAGTGCAATGAATGAGAAGGTGTGTTCAAACTTTTGGCCTGTACTGTATATGTGTTGGGATCCTGGAGCACTGAGGTGGCAACACTACCCACTGCACCAAAGTGCAGCCAGAAAAAGAGTACCGTAAAAACCAAACTGCAGAGAGCTGGGTGTGGAAAGGATATCGATGAAGGCCAGGCAGGCATCCTGCGAGAGTTCCTCGTGGCTAAGGACCTTCTTCAGCAGTGGTTGTTTGAGAGGCTCTCGGGTGCAGCACCACAGCTTATCTTTCACCCTGCCTTTTGTAATCACGCGGCTCAGAGTGCTCTTAGGAGGAGGCCTGCCAGATACCAGAGAAGGTCATATGAACAAATTTCAAAAGAAAGATTATTCTTAAGTCCAAGATGGCAGTGTGCATATGTGCAGACGTTTTGTATTTTTTTAATTGTTTTTTATTGTTTTTGTTGATTCCGCAATTGGTGATTCAGTACCATATAATGACAATAAAGTCTTTTCATTTGATTCATTTAATTTCCTTTCATTATGACCTTATAATGTGTGGAGAAATGAGATGGCGAAATGATAATTTTTCGAGAGTATGAGTAAGTGCTATCAAGAGGAAAGTAATTATAGATCAAAAAGTGGAAGAAAAAAAGCAGGAGTGTTAATGTACCTGAAGTGATCATAGGAAAACTCCTCAAAAGTGTAAGGCTTCTGTTTCTCCTCACCATCCATAACATTCAGCTGTGACAGACTTATCGATTCTTTACACTGGTCTGGAAACATGCTTACCAGTGTCTGAAATTTAAAGTGAAAGATACAAATATCAGAATTTATTTATTCATTCATTCCTCTTTAGTACGTGCTTTATCCTGGGAACAATGAGCCCAGTCTGTCGCAGGGCACCATGTAAGCCTATAGAACATTCATACACTCATTCATAATCAGGGGCGATTTAGAGTAGCTAATCCAGTGATCAGCGTGTTTCTGGGACGTGGGAGAAAACCAGATAACCCAGAGGAATAACAATATGAACATGTGAAACACTATACAAAAACTTCAGTAACCTGAGTTCAGGATCAAACTGGGGACTTCGGCAATGGAACACTACCCTAAAATAGGCATTGGTCCTTACTCCAGTGCTTCACAGAAACAAGACTAGAAACTGGACAATATTAAAATAAATCTACAACCACATGGAAAGAAGCAACCATGGTCATGTAGACGGGGTCATGTAGCACGTAATATAACTATTAGCTGAAAGAAAAGCCGACTTACCACAATATCATATTGCGGTCTGGTAATGGTAGGAAGCATATAAACATTGTCCGCATGGAAGTCGCCTCTCTTCTTGGTTCTGTCGTTGACTCCATGGGCCCAGCCCCAGGTCAGTAAGTGCTCTCCTGTATGTTCATCCAGCAGGATAAGATCTCCCTTTGAGAATGTCAGGAACGAGGAGTCTATGAAAGGCAACATACACCAAGAGTCATGGATTAAGGAAACGTATACTGTTCTACTCTCAATTACTTAGATGGCGTGGTCCATATGGATTACCATGGTTACGGCTATCCGCGAGAGCCACCACAAACTTTGATCTATTGCGCAGACCGTCTAAAAAGGTGTCGACCAGGTCACAAATGTCCTCAGCATTGTTAGAGGTGAAGGTGTATTCATCTCCTTTAATAGTTGCCAGGGTGAAACTCTGGCCCTGGAGTTTACCTCCTCTGTAGGGGGAGCAGAATACAGGACAATACAGCAGTATACAAGGGTTAGTTTCTTTTGTACAATATGGTATATTCAACCCAGGAACCCTACATTCACTCTAGTGACATATCACTTGTCTCCTTGTCGTTTTTCTCTTGTGGGTGTACAAATGATACCGTTGTAGCTTGTGCACACGTGTTATATTGTACTAGCTCTACACAGCCACCAGAGGGACCAATGATCCCTGCCACTTCTTTCTAAGCTTTATTTTTCTTCTTAACGTCTCCATTTATGCAGATCAAACAGTAAATGGGAACTCATTGGGAAGTCATGAGTGGGGAACTCATGAAATATCTGACCACATGCATGCCAGAGGAATTATTTATCATTTTTGACCAAACAATTTGCACAGAATTTTGAAGAACTGGATTCAAATGATGCTTGTTGCACTGTCAAACTATGCACTAATGTAACTAGGGTTAGAAGCTATTCCAACAGAAGAACCAGGGCTGATTTAGGTTTCGGACCACAAATCCAGGAACCTTTCTAGGTCCTTCTTCATGGTAAGTACTTTTTCTACTGTGCTGCTTGCCACATGTAGTCAGTTTAAAAAGTTACACATTAGCATCATATTCCCACAACAAAGCAAATCTATAAATGTATTGGCTGCATATACTCTCATGCAGAGAGTTCCTAAACTGTCTAGTTCCTCAAAAAACTTCCTAAACCTCAATAGATATGCACCTATTGTCTAAAATCAGAAGGCATAATTAATAGAAAACATAATGCAAAGCCTGAGCTCAATCTTAAGCTTTCATGGCAGAATGAAATTTTGAATGTGCTGGATGTATTACAGAGGGTTTATGAATGGCATGAATGGTGCTTTATGAACAATTCTGTCATTAAAGAGTGGTCCAGTTATTTAACCTCTAATAGCTTGTTCAGTCTTTTGTTCAGAATTAAAACTTTACTGAACCTGCTGCTGGATACTCCAGTGATCTCTGGGAAGGAAAGTTCCAGAAGGACCTGCTCTTGTTCATCCACAAAGTAAACTCCAGTCCAGTTCACTGCCACTATCACATCGTTCTTTGGCAGACTGGGTCCTGGAGATTTACAAAATGTACAAAGATTTACAAAAGCATCAAATACCACATATTAGTTTCAGACATATGAACTATGGGGCAGAGCTTAGGTTAAACTCGATCATGTCATATTGTCTGATATAGCACTTAGCAAAAAATGCTGGGTTTAGTTCCATGACAGCTAATCTTAGCTATCTAGCTTAGATAAGTAGCAGACATGTCAGCCAGTAAGCTATCTATTGTCAGGTACATCACTGTTTATTTAAAAACAGCAACCGATCTTCAGTATCAAGCTAGCTAGATTTAGGATAACTATTATTTATATTCTATAATACAGAAAAGGAACAAAGCATTTTAACAAGCCAGCAAACAGTAAGTAAACTATTGAGGTTGATCAACCCTTGCTGATTTATGTCACTTGATAAAACCATGACATGCCTGCGCTCAACAATGACAATACCTGAGAACTTGAAGGCCTCGTAGAAGCGTGAGAAAAGCAAAGGCCACTTTAACCGAGCAAAATCCACCATTTCCTCCTTCACTCTCTGCGGGTCAAAACTCTTCTGTGTGTATATTCCCTGTGGGCATTAAACAGTCAATAACATGAAACTCTTTCTCCTCCATCACCATCTGTCCTCACAGGATCTTCTAATGTGCAGTATATCTAATGAGCATATGCAATTATAAGCAGCTCAGATGATCCATAATATAGATTTCCTACATCATTAAAGATTCACATCCATCACTTTCAAGTCATTGAGTCAAGTATGGTCATTTCAATCACATACAGTGTGTGTGATACGCAGTAAAATGAAATAGCGTTCCTCCAGGACCTATGGGTGCTACATGTAACTACATAGAACTACGAGAGACAACATTTAACTAACTAGTACTACATAATGTGGACTCATGCAAACAAGTGCAAGACAGTGCAGGACAAAACAAATAGTGCAGACAGTACAGAACAGTGCAGACAGTACAGAACAGTGCAGGACAAAACAAATAGTGCAGACAGTACAGAACAGTGCAGGACAAAACAAATAGTGCAGACAAAACAAACAGAGCAGACAGTACAGAACAGTGCAGACAGTACAGAACAATGCAGACAAAACAAACAGAGCAGACAGTACAGAACAGTGCAGACAGTACAGAACAGTGCAGACAGTACAGAACAGTGCAGCAGTACAGAACAGGGCAGACAGTACAGAACAGTGCAGACAGTACAGAACAGTGCAGACAGTACAGAACAGGGCAGACAGTACAGAACAGGGCAGACAGGACAGAACAGTGCAGACAGGACAGAACAGGGCAGACAGTACAGAACAGTGCAGACAGTACAGAACAGGGCAGCAGAACAGAACAGGGCAGACAGTACAGAACAGGGCAGACAGTACAGGACAGGGCAGCAGTACAGAACAGGGCAGACAGTACAGAACAGGGCAGACAGTACAGAACAGTGCAGGACAAAACAAATAGTGCAGACAGTACAGAACAGGGCAGACAGTACAGAACAGGGCAGCAGTACAGAACAGGGCAGACAGTACAGAACAGGGCAGCAGTACAGAACAGGGCAGACAGTACAGAACAGTGCAGACAGGACAGAACAGGGCAGACAGTACAGAACAGTGCAGACAGTACAGAACAGGGCAGACAGTACAGAACAGGGCAGCAGTACAGAACAGGGCAGACAGGACAGAACAGTGCAGGACAAAACAAATAGTGCAGACAGTACAGAACAGGACAGACAAAACAAACAGTGCAGACAGGACTGAACAGTGCAGACAGTACAGAACAGTGCAGGACAAAACAAACAGTGCAGACAGTACAGTTGTATAGAAGTGGTGTTGATGGGTACACAGTACTATATGGGATATATGGAGACTAAAGTGCAAAACAGTAGTGAAAAATGTAAACATATATCCAATAGCAGCATTAATATTTTTGAAGTTGAAACGGGTCAGTCAAAGCTGCAGAGGGATGTGTGTGTGTGTGTCTCTGTGTGTAGAGCTCGGCCTAGTTCAGCTTATTTGATATGTGTGTATAGTGTTTAGTCCAATCACTTTGGCCTATGGGATGCAGAAGGCTAATTAAGTCAGTCACCCTTGAAAGAAAGAAAAGGCAATCAATGTTCCCTCAGGTATCATCAGTCAATCCTTAACCTGCTCCTCAAAATTATAGAGCATTAGCATTGTGTGCCTGATAGAGTGTAAGACAGGTGTGATTTTGGTGTTGTGTTTTTGCACTTATAGGCCACTCTAGGTATTAAAACATTTCTGTATTTGTCTGTAAGATACTCCTGTCTGATGAGAAATGAGACAAATCTGGTCCTAAAACAAATGTTTGGTCATTTTAGAGGTAGATCTAGATGTGTAATAAAAGTGATTTGTTCTACCTGAGGCCACAAAATGATTGAATCATTTTATTCAGACTCAATTCTGCCTATTACACCATGTACAGTGAGAAAGAGAACATAATAATGAGAATACACCCCTCTGGCACACACATAGATTAAAGAACGTGGCACGACCAAATGTTAATGATAGTGGGCAGCAGTTCAGACATAATGGCGCCAATGTCTCAGAGAACATGATACGACACTATTTATCTCCACTGCCTATTAGGATGGGAAATCAGTTTTCCACGAACATTACATGACTACTGCCTCTTAAGAAGCCTAAACGTCAGTTAGTAGGTTGCATCTATACCTGAAGAACTTAAAATAATTCTTTAGTTTTTAACCATTAAAAATAAATTATGTTATAAATATATAATAATATATCGCCCATGAAACTCCTAATGGCTTAAAAACGTACAGAATTCAATACCCAGGAAGCTGAAACAGTTCATCTGGACACAAGATTTAGTGTGGACCACTGGTCAGTTTCATATGCAATGTGTGGCATGATGTGTGGCAGAGGGTGCATGATCAGGTGCAGATAGGGAAATGAGAGAGGGAGCCAGGAGCAACAGAAAAGGTAAGCACCCGCACCTGCTCCCAATTAATTATCCTAATGTGCCTCTTTTATCTTTCCCTCTGTGTGTATGTTTGTGTATGTGTGCAATGGGCTTAATTAGGGGAGCAGAACAGCACAGAGGGAGAGAGCCATAATACGAGAGACAAGTTCAAGTTCAAAGCTGAAAAGTTTGTGAAGTTTGTGAATAAAAGTCTTCTGCCTTTGTTAAGTTCCCCAAACCTCCAGTCTCCAGTCTCATCATTTGCCACACTGGGTTCGAAACCAAGGATTGTACCACATCCCGACATGGAATCCACACCGCTGGCCACCCTAATCCAGTCCCTCACGGCCATGCAGGAGGCCCAGATGGACACCCTCTGCACACTACAGGAAGACCAAAAAAGCCAGGCCCTTCTTGTGGCACAGGTGAAAATTCAGTGGAAGCTGTGGGACTTGCTGCATGCACCAGGTGCTCCCACAACCATTGCGGCAGCCAATGTGCCGCCACCTTGTCTAACACTCCTCAAGATGGGCCCACAGGACGAGACTGAGGCCTTTCTGGAGTTCTTCGAGCAGTTGGTGGAGGCTTGGGGCTGGTGGAAAGATTGATGAGCCACCCGTCTTCTACCGCTCTTATCTGGGAAGGTACAGCTCGCCACATATCAGTTGCCATATCAGTACATGAGCCTCCATCAGGCTATCAGGCAGCAGGTTGGCTGGTCCCCAGAACAAGGTGCTTCCACTCCCAGTGGCTCCTCATAGGGGACCGTGACATTGAAGGTGCCAAGTGGTGCTGGAGCAATTCGTCACCAAGCTGCCAGAGGGAACAGCTGAATGGATCCAGTGTCACTGACTGGCATCGCTCAAGGATGTTGTCATGTTGGCAGAGGATCACGTCAGCATTTCCTGGGATGGAAGAATCCCCCAACGTTTCTTCTCTCTCCCTCTCTTGGTCTCGCCCCTCCCCTCTCACTCAATGCCCTTCTCTCCGGGTCCTGGTGCCTGAGAGTACATCTTTCACCATCTTACAATGACGTGAGTGCACCCCCCCCCGATCCTATGTTAATAGCACATGTGGCCATTGTAATTAATGGTCAAGGTGATTTGAATATGAAACTGGTCACTGGTCCAATTGTTATGCAATGGAGCTGGGTTCACTCGTTATTCAAAGGTGCTGCATATAAGCTTGGGGATGTTTACAACAAGCTTAGACTGAAGAAGTCGCTCGGATGAGTGATGAAATGTATCTCCACACTAAACCTTGCTACCAGATGAATTTGATTCAACTTTCTGGGAATTACATATCTGGGTTATTGAGCATGTAAAATTAAACCTCACTGCAATTCTGTCCAAGATCATAAATGGCCAATGAACAGGTCAGAAATGGAAAGTGGTTTCCATGTAATCATTTTTATGAAATTCCACAGCTATAGTAACTACATTATATAGCCTATATCTACAGAAAAAAAGATAACAAAAAAAAAACCTGGTGCAATTTTATTTTGTCAGGTGCGCAACTACGGCAAGGTATATTTAAAAGTGATTGAATGTTTTTTGGCCCAACATTGGGGCAGAGTTGGCCATTTGGCTGGGTCAGTGTGTGTTTTCTACCTATGCAGTTGAACACAGTGCCAGAGATACTTTACTATAATTATAGTTTAAATTCTGGCTAGAAGTAGCTACTAACAGGAGTTAGAGCGATAATTCACCTTTTTGTGAACTGATGATATGGCCTGGGCCCACTTGTCTTCAGTTCTAGAGGCATTGATCTCTTGGTCTGGGATGTATGATGTGATGAGGCTCAGCAATCGTTCCTGAAGAATCTCTGACCCATAGTCTATATAGTACTGCTGAGATGCCAGCTCAGCCAAGTCCTCCTCCTACAATGAAAACTACGCATATGAGAAATGAAAAAAATACGCATATAAAAAGTCACGATGTTTAATCTCCTGTAGGATACTCCAACTATACAGGTCATACCCGATCACAGCGATACTCCCCGAACTTGACTCCACGGATAATCTGCTGATAGATAAGGTTGGTGGCCACGCTGTCCTCAGCAGGGTTGTGCCATGGTGTGAAGATCTCTTTCCTGAAGAACAGCCTCCAGGGGGCATTGCGCTCCTGAGCCCCTTGCTCTTTAGCGTACTGCTCACACTGTGACACTGCGTCCATCACGTGCTCCTTCCCGCTCCCAAGAGATGACACCTGTCAAAACATCACACAAAATGTATGAGAAATAATGAAAAAAAAAAACAGCATGTGTATGCATGCAATAAATAATAGATTCTGTCCAACATAGTGACAGTTAAAGCAAAAAGGGAACCTTCTCTATGTTCATTTGCATACTGCAAATATTTGCAGCATGCAAATTCTGCAATTTACATACATTCTGCAATTTTTGTGCAAAGATGAACAGGTGCAGATGCGTTACAGGCAGTGTTAATACTTTCTTAGTAATTAAACACACAACAACTATTAATGTACACAGATTATCTGTAACTGTTGACATATTTGGTGACAATGTAGTATTTTAAGACTTTGTAGTATTTTAACTTTAGAGAACATATGCAGCAGCCCACCCAATCTCTCTGGTCCAAAGTCGGGACAAGACGTGCAAAGAGATGGTTCATGGTAAACATCCCAATGTTGTATCAATGTACAACAAAAGCTTGGGTGGAGTAGACCTCCTTGAAGTACTTTACTCCACAAAAAATAAATTATAAGAAATGGTACCACCAACTATTCTTCCATATGATGGATGTCACAATGGTGGAAACATGGCTGCTCTACAGAAGATATTCCAGTGAGTGTGGCCTTCCAAAGAAGGAGCAAGTAAGCTTAATGGAATTCACAGCCAAGGTGGCAAACCCTCTCTGGAAACAACAAAAGGTTTGCAGCAAGATGGGAAGATTTTCACTGAGTGTTGAGGCTGGTCTTGAAGAGAAATGCAGGCCACAGCTCCTGTCAACCTGGATAATACAGACCACTGGCCTGTCTGCTGTATAAAACAGAGGATGATACAGATTCCCTGGATCCAAAGGCATCATTAAGGTTCAGTGCACCAAGTGTGAATTGTTTCTCTTTTTCATGACTGAGAAAAAGTGTATTAGAGTAGGATCACAAGATGAAGTAGTAATAGGTCTTTGGGTGTTTTATAATGTTTTATAAACTGTTCTATTTTTGTCTGATTAAAGTGTATTTAATGTTTTTAAAATGCTGACATGACAATTTTAAAAATATTTTAAATAATTACTATCACTCCATATTGCCCACACTTACAATATGTAGAGGTATTGGCATTGTTGTTATTCAATTATTATTCAATTATTGTCATTGTTCTTATCTAGAAGCTGTGAAAAACATGCCTTATCAAATAGAGCGATGTACAGAGAGAAGCCGAAACGGTCCTGCAGGCCGATCTTGTCTGCCAGGGCATTACAGAGCTCTGCAGCAGTAGTGGCTGAATCTGTAAGCAGGGTTTTAGTGGTCCCATCCATGAAGGTCACTGGCAGCATAATGGGCTTCTTCGACTTGGTGGCCTGAAGGAGGAGAAAAAGATCTAATTAAATCCTTATTCCAATGACTGCTTCTGAGGTAATAGCAGTGTTAGCTCAAAGGTTGTTATTCTGGATGGTGTTCAAATCTGATGACCACCAGAGAACCAGCACTGCACCTTTGAGCAAGAGTCTTAACCTTCAGCTGCTCGGCTAGATGCTTGGATTGAATTCTGCCTTGTCAGTGTCTGGCCAAATGAAGAAAAATGCAAGAGCGTACTGGCTGCAAGGGAAAACAGTGACAGCACCTGCAGCTCGAGCCACGAAGGAGGCTGGGTCCTTGTCTTGTTCACAGAAGTGCGCTTCAGTCTTTCTTCACAGTATGGGGCATAGCCAGGTGGTCCGGAGATAATGAATGTCCGCAGATACTGCAAAAAAGAGTGGGAAGGAAGAACAAGATTCAATTGTTGACTGGGAAAGAGCTTTCATTTTTCTTTTTTTAGATAAATCGATCTAAAAAGGAAGGCGTAGTTTTTACTTTGAAAAATTTCTCAGATGGTGCGAAACATCCCACGCAGAGAGAGAGCAGGATCCAGCCACGAGCATGGCTGTTTTTGGATGGGTTCTGTGTCAGCTGCTTACAGATCTGACAGTAGATCTCATCTCTGTTAAAGACATACACGAATAATGTCATTAATGGAGACAGATGTATCCAAATTTATTGATTTGAATGTATTTGTGATGCACTTTTAACAATTGCCACAAAGCAACTTTACAGAAATTCAGATGTAGATTTAGATTCCCATTCAGCAAGACAGAATTTCCATAGCAAGGAAAAGCTTCCTGAGATGACTTAAGGAGGAAACTGTTAGGGAAACCAGCTTTTAAAGAGAACCCTTATGCTTCTGGGTGACAGGGGAAGAAGAGTAAAGAAGCAGTACTAATTGCATTAAAAAGATTGTGATAATAATATTAATATATTATATCCTGAGATGAGCACAGGGCAGACTTTCTGATCACAGCAGCAGCAGTTTGTAAGGAAGTGTATGAAAGTCTACAGCATCCATTTAAGATGATCCCTTAAAGCAAAAAAGTTGAGCCTTATAAGGTAATAGCATGAAAAGCATATCCTTAGCGTATGCATATCCATGTGAGAGTATTACAAGTGAGTATCACTAACCTCAGGGCAGGGCGTAAAATCCCATTCCCGATGATGAAGTGAAGTTTCTCCAGGTTGGAAGTGGGACGATCCTCCAGCATCCACTGCAGACTGCAATTATCGTCAGTCAGGCGTTTGGTCACCTAACCAAGAACACAAACACTGCACGGTTGTAATCTGATTTTATTGGTTTTTAGCTAGTTGCTTCTCTAAGGAATCCGACAGGAACAGTGCAGCTAACAGTTTCTCCTGTTAAAACAAAAAACATTGATCAGCCAAGGCCTGTCTGGTATCTGAACCTTCCTCAGTTTTGTATAGGAGTTCATATAAGAATAATGCAGCTAACAAGTAACAAAAGTTTAGAGTTAAGCAATAACATATAAGCAAGAGTGTGGTTATACTGAATTTGTGCAGTATACATCTCCGACACAATGTGGCACAAATGTATAGTTTATTTTTGAGGAAACAGATCACAAAGGAGCCACATTCAATTTATAGCATGCTAGCTTGCCTTGATTTGTTGTACATTCCTGTTAAGGGTGCTGGGAAAAACTAGTGGGTAACACTTCCTATGAATCCAGTATTCATAATGCATTATGAATGCATTTATAATGCATTAAATGGCATATATAACACCTTATAATGACTTCCATAAGCCTGTATAATTACTCATAAGTAGTTACATACATAACACTTCATAAAGGCAGCCTTCATAATGCATTATAATATCCATTCATAAGCACATACTAATGTTGTAATGTTGTGCACTATAACACAGGTTTGGTATACTTCATGTATTATGTGTTATAATGCATTATAATATACATTATTTATAAAAACATGAAATTTCTTTTATATTTAAAAAGCATTTAAAAACACACTTCAGTAGATTGGCCGTGCTCTCGGGGTGGGAGGGGCAGCATACATTCTCCCCCCATGTCAATCAGAGCAACACTGTCCAGTCACGGGCGTCTGTGAGCTCATGCATACAAGAGGTGACGGTGGGCGGGAGTGCTCTCCTCGGAATGCGTTGCACCGCTCCTGAAAGTTGCAGGAGCAGCAGTTCGAAAAGAGGTGGCGGCTTGCGTGACGTGTTTCGGAGGAAGTGCGCGATGGCTTCGCCCTCCCTGACTGGCAGTTCATCGTGTGACATGGGGGGGAGGACTGATGGGTGGGAATTGGAGACGACTAAATTAGGGAGAAAATCCAAAAAAAAAAAAAAAAAACCACACACTTCACGTAAAGCCGGTAATGACCTATCATAATGCTCTATTATGTGTTATATGCTTTTATAAATACTTAATTTGCGTAGCCGGGAGCCTAGAGAGCAAGATTGGCCGTGCTCTCAGGGAGGGAGGGGCAGCATACGTTCTCCCCCTATGTC
>JAOVYV010000019.1:14849028-14859986 GCA_025674545.1 Hassar affinis
CTGGTCCAGTTTAGCCATGAAACCTCCCACACTAAAATGACAGGTGTTTCAGTTTCATTGTCTAACCCCTGTAGATACCCATGAGCCTAAAACAGTAGATTTAAGGAATTTCTCCAGACTTTTTTTTTCCTGATTTCTATCTACAGCACCAGTGGCATAAAAAATCCTCTTCACCCAAAACTCATAATGATCTAAAGTCAGTTGTCAAATTATGTATATTTATGCAGAGCATATTTTTAGAACGCTTTCATGTTTTTGCATTCAAAGATGTTGAATGTGATTACTCTGTCCACACAAGGGACTGCTTTTTTAGTGACAAATTTGTGGTTCGTACCAGCTACTTAGTTGTGTTTCTGTGTTCTGTATGTGTATCCCATAACCTTAGAAAAAGTGTCAATGAACAGGAACTACTTCTTACTGGATTGCTCCAGCGTTGAAAGACTTTCCCAAGACCCTTATAGTGTTAAAGTGTTATGGTCTGGATTATGCATTGATGTATTATAAACATTAATGGGTGAAATGCAACAGTATATGTACAAACCCCATTTCCACAAAAGTTGGGACACTTTCTAAAAATGCAATAAAATCTGAAACTGTAATTTGTTAATTCATTTGAAGCTTTATTTAACAGACAAAAGGAAAAGAAAAGATTTTTAGTGATTTCAATGATGAATTACTTCCATTTGTTAAATATAAACAAAGTTTTCCTGTAACACACAACACATTTGGGACACACTTGTAACATAGTTGGGACAGAGGAAAAATAAGACTCAAAAGTTTATAGAAGTAACACTGGCAGATTCCACAATTAGCAGTTTAACTGGTAACAGGTGAGGTCATCAAGATTAAGTATCATCCATAAAAGGAGTATCCACCAAGTCTTAGACTTTGCAAGCAAAGATGGGTCATTGTTCACCACTTTGTGCCAAAGTTCAGTCAGTACAAATACAATGTTTCTCAGCACAAGACTGTAAAGAATTTATGTCTTTCAACATCTACTGTTCATAATATCATGAAAAGATTCAGGGAGTCAGGGGAGATCTCAGTGCATGAAGGCCAAGGGCAGAAACCGCTGCTGAATGTGACCAATTATCCCTCAGAGAAACCGTCATTTTATCTTTTCCAAGGAACTCCAAATGTAATTAAAAGAAAATTTGATGTGACCCAGTGTTAAATATGCCTTTATCCCAACTTTTTTTGAGTGTGCTGCAGGCATTAATTTCTAAATGTGTTTATATTTAACAAACAGAATTAAATTCATCATTAAAAACACTGAAAATCTTTTCTTTGTCCTTTCGTCTTTTAAATGAAGCTTCAAGTGAATTAATAAATTACAGATTTCAGTTTTTATTGCATTTTAAGAAAGTGTAACAACTTTTCTTGAAATGGGCTTTGTATAATGATTATCACATATATACACTACTCATGTGGTAGATACATATTTGTTAAAAAAAATGAAGAGTATTCATTTAATCATTTAAACTTCTATTATATGTAATTGCTATTATTTGTTATTTGCTGTTAACTACAACTCATAAAAAAGATACCTGACCCCAGACAGATCTTAGCTACATGATTATTTCTGAGAGGAAAATTTTATGCATTTAATTTTATATGAACAAGTCGTTTAATTAATCCCATAAGCACTAGGACTGTGAATGACCCAGTGAGTGTGAATAATTCACAGGACTCTGGACATCTTGGAAAGTGAAGGGTGAAGCTCTTTCGTGCCTGTGGCATCAGCACAGGGACACAGTGAGACCAGGAGGGCTGGGACAGAGACATTAAGAGAGATGGAGCTGAGAGAAGCAGCAGGCAAAGTGCAGAGTGGGAATATGTGTGTGTGTGTGTATGGCTACAGCTCATTTACCATCACTGCTCACCCCCAGGAGGATCTACAAATGAGCGCAGGAGGAAAATTAAGCTTCTATGGTCGACTCTGCACACTGGACCTTTGCAGCGGAATGCATCAGCAAGTCTTTTTATATTACACAAGCATGCAAACTAAGGCAAAATATCCACACACACACACTTACACTATATTGCCAAAAGTATTCACTCGCCTGCCTTCACACACATAAGAACTTAAGTGACATCCCATTTTTAATCCATAGGGCTTAATATGATGTTGGCCCACCCTTTGCAGCTATAACAGCTTAAACTTTTCTGGGAAGGCTTTCTACAAGGTTTAAGAGTGTGTTTATGGGAACATCTGACCATTCTTCCAGACACTAATGTTAGATGAGAAGGCCTGGCTCGCAGTCTCCACTCTAATTCATCCCAAAGGTGTTCTATTGGGTTGAGGTCAGGATAATCAAGTTCTTCCACACCAAACTCACTCATCCATGTCTTTATGGACCTTGCTTTGTGCACTGGTGTGCTGTCATGTTGGAACAGGAAGGGGCTGTCCCCAAACTGTTCCCACAAAGTTGGGAGCATGAAATTGTCCAAAATCTCTTGGTATGCTGAAGCATTAAGAGTTCCTTTCACTGGAACTATGGGGCTGAGGTTTGGAGGTCTGTAGTGATTGACATTGCAGAAAGTTGGTGACCTCTGAAATCCTCAAAATCCACTGACCCCCTCTGTCATTTTACGTGGCCTACCATTTCATGGCTGAGTTCCTTCCATCATTCCAAATCACTTCCACTTTGATTGGAACACCTGAATTCAATTATCAGGATGGGTGAGTGAATACTTTTGGCAATATAGTGTATTCATTAACACCTCTATTTGAATCCCTTCCCAGATCTCAGCAGGTGTGCCATATGTAGCCGGCCCATATGAGCCCATGTCTCATATGGGCCAAAAGACAGACTTCATTCACCGCACTACTGTAATGTGTGAAGAAGTGTGATGATGTCATGGGAAAACCCACACCTTTATTTTCTGCTGCTCACCAGCTGAGTCATTCTGCGTGGGGTCTTCCTATTTTACATCCTCACACATTCACATTTATATTTACATTCACAGTGCATGACTGATTTTCTGTCCTGTGTAGATGTGATGCTGGGATGCTGCTTTGAGGCAGGTGAATTTCAGAAAATACTGTAACCCTTAAACATGCACAAAATATGTGTAATGATTTATGATGATTAACAGAACATGGAAATTGTGTATGAAATTTTTTTCACAGAACAGAGAAAACTGACAAATGACATCACTGAAAAGATACACACTCCTGCCCATCCTCAGCCTACAAACTTCACTCTTGCTGACCCTCAACCTCAATAGAGAGTAAGAGAAAAAGTAAAATACAGAAAAAATAAAATACAGTTTTTAAAAGGTAAAGTCAGAAAAAAAGTTAGTTGGCATGACAAAGGCACTGGATTTTAGATTAGAAAAAATAAGAGAAAAAAGAATAAAATATACAAAATTTAAATTTAAAAAACATTTTTTAAAAAGTTGTACTTTTTAATAACACGCTAAGTAATGCTGTGTGATTTCTTTTTTTTACTTCCCAATCATTAAGGTGGTTAAATGGGGGGCAAACACAAACATGGAGTAAGGGCAGGCGATAGAGGGTGAAGAAAGGAAAGGAAAAACGGGGTTAAATAAATATATATGTATAAACAGACAGGTATTATTTGTGGGGAAATAAATATATATAAACATAACTCTGGGCAAAATAAGAGGGGAAAAACACAATAATAAAGAAATATATTGAATTCTAAATAATAAGAAATGTGGATACTTGCAACCGCGGGAATCATACCAGGGTCACTGCAATAGTGTACAAACGCACTACCACCGCATTAGCTAAGTGCGTGATGAAACAAGGGAGGAAAAACCTCAAAAGCAAGAGCCATAACTCAACAGACTCAAACACAGGAAATTAATTTAATAAACACCAGGTAAAAAAGAAGCCCTGCAGCGTTTAGTATTTAAAGTACGCAGAGTGTGTCCCACGCTGGGAAAACAAAAAAGGCATTTAATAATAAAGCTGGCAGAGCGCATCAAAGGCTGGGAAAACCAAATAGGCATTTTAATAATGAATACAGAGGACCCGGAAAGGCCTTGCTGATGCCTCCTTAAATAATTCAGCAAGTTTAAGTTTTAAACTCTGATATAGAGAGCTTTGATCAAAACAGAATACAGCCAACCATAAAGTACAGCGGCTGCCGCAGTGAGCCATAACCCCAAATGAAGAGGGCAAATGCCCTAGCAGCTAGAGGATGCGGGGTAAGTCAAACCGAGGAGCAAACATACTAGACCTGAGAGAAGATTTATTACCTCAGGATTTCCCCTACCACAAAGCCTCTACTAAGACCCACATTACCAAGAAACTATCCCTAGCTACCTCACGCTGTAGCACTACAAATTACCAGTCAAAGGTCTTGTTGACCTTGTTTGCCGCCAGGGGAACTGGGAAATGTATTTCCCCTAGCGCAAGAGCCACGTTGCCAGGGCCCCCTAATGTTAGGCCATGGTATGGTGTGCCCCCTTACCATTTTGGCAGCAGGCCAAAATTGTGGTTCTTGGGCCCAGTGTGGGCTCCCAGCTGTAGATCACCTGGCATGGGCTGGTGTGTGATGGGTCCTGGGCCTAAGGCCCACCAATTGATGAGTTTTATCAATAAAATTCCCGGCTGCCCCTGAGTCTAAAAATATGGCCAGCCAGGTAAACTGACCTTGGCTGACAGAAACTGACAGAAAGCCCAGGTGGTGAGGTACCGCCTCAACCTATGCATGATTTCCCAGATCGGGCCCGGCCTTTACATTTACCACCCTCCGCGAAGGCTCAGAGGATGGTCTGGGAGGGCCCCACCTCAGCGACCCTGAGCTGCAATGGTTTGGCTGGGGTGGCCTCAGCCACAGAGTGGGGCTGGCATCGGTACGCCAGGAGGTGGGCCACAAGTTGCGAGTCTCCCCCCATTCCCTAGCCCACTGCCTAATCAGGAAGGCAGGATGGGAGTTACGAGAGGCGAGCTCATCCTTTAATTTGTCATTGAGTCCCACCAGAGCCTCATCATTTCACCCACTTTCTGCGAATGTGGTAAAAAGCTGGATAATATAATTGGCCACTGGCCGAGAACCCTGCATCAGCTCAAGGAAGGGAGGTGATGGACTGTCTGCCTTAGGGCTTCCGCAAAAGCCTGCTCACTGATGCATTCAGGGGCATGTAAAATGGGACCTTGAAGGTGCCTCCATAAAAATTATTCGGCAAGTTTAAGCTTTAAACTCTGATATGGGGAGCTTTGATCCCCATGGAAAACAGGCAGGTTCCTGTCCCAGAGAGGAAACGCCGACAAAATACACCGATAAAGTAGACTGGCCGTCGCAGCAATTCGTAAGCGAATGAAGAGGCCAAAGGCCCAAAGCAGCTAGAGGATGTAGGTAAGACGCACTGGGGAACATAAAGAGCCATGAGAGAAGATTTATTACCTCAGGATTTCCCTTATTGCAGAGCCTTTACTAAGGCCCCATGTTACCAAGAAACTATCCCTAGCTACCTCATGCTACCACGATACAAATTACCAGTCAATGATGCGACAAGAGGCATTTCTCAAAATCCCCTTTAAGTAGGCTGGTGAGCAGGTGTCTCTTGTTGACCTTGATTGGTGTGAGGGGAACTGGGAAATGAGAAAACTGGGAAAAGAGCCACACCACCATGTACGCCGTGGCCCCAGTGTAAGGCATGCCCTCTTACATGGAGTCCTTATATTTAGAGTTTGCTGAATAAACACATTTATTTTAGAAAATTTGCTTTCACTAATTTTAGTTTTAATATCCGTGATGTTGAGGTCATGGTACAAGGATGTTTAACACAGTAGATGTGACAATGTTATGTGCTTCAGAAACAGTCAATTTCATTGACTGGGCTTAATAAATGAACTGAACTTGAGCAATTTCTTTTTCCTTTCTGACAATCATTTGTACTCTTCATGTCTGATGGACTTCGCCACAATGTAATAAAAAGCCATCTGAGCACTTTATGGCTTTTACGTTGGCTTAATGATCAATAGCGCACTTGTGTTTCAGACACTACTTGAGGAGAGTAGGAAAATGAACAAGAATGAGAAAGAATAAGAGTGAGACAGTAATGCATTGATGATCTCTGATTCAGCATAAAAGCCAGGATATGAATGTATATTTTTGTGGGTATGTGCCATTCTGTTAACCACAGACTTGGCCATAGAACCCTGACATCATCCTCGGATGTTTGTCTGCTGGATGGAAAGACAAAATGCAGGGCAGAGTTTTAGAACTACACAGGTATAACTAGTGTTTGTTAAGAGGTTTGGATGGTGTCCTGGAAAAACTAACCACATATTGAAATTTTTTACATTTTCAAGTAGCAAAGTAAAACAGAACTAGGACTTTCCTTGACTGAAATATGTTTTTTTCTGCATGTACAGCATCTCAACCAGAAGTAAGGTTTACTGAAAGCCACACTGTCTACTACATTTATAACCAAATCTAATCATGGAAAATCAACTGACAAACTAGAAATGTAGGGAATATAACAATAGAAAATTCATAATAGAAAGTTCATTATCATTATTATTAACATCCACATCAGTTTCTGCCTCTTCATCAGAGGTAAAACACACTTGTGTCATTTAAACACTAGCCTTATTGTTGCCTCTTCACTAACATCAGTAAGGGAAATAATCACTGATTCATTTAGTGCTTTTTGGGGGGGCAGGGGTGGACTACACCATTTAAACATATTAAAATGTCATCTGAACACAGTGTACATGTGCACTTCTCTGTCTATCTTTCAGGTGTATATTTATTTTAATGGAAGGCTGCTTGTACTAAAAGCAATCACACAACAATTGACAATATCCCTGACAATATCCTGGTGCACAAAGCGAGGTCAATAACAACATGGTCTGCCAAGAGTGGTGTGGAAGACCTGGAGTGGCCTGCACAAAGCTCTGACCTTAACCCCATTAAAACACCTTTAGGATGAATTGGAATGCCGGCTGCATGCCAGGCCTTTTCGCCTGACATCAATACTTGTCTTCACTAATGCTCTTGTGGCTGAATGAGCGAAAATCCACACAGTAACGTTCCAAAATATAATATATAGCCTTCCCAGAAGAGTGGAGGCTCTTACAGAAGAAAAAGGGCACAAAGGCTAGGACTGGAATGTTCAACAAGCACATATAGTTTTTAGTTGGCTGTCCACATACTTTTGGCCATATAGTGTATATTGCTAAATTCTTCCCTGAAAGGAAAGTTGTTATCTTCCTGCTCTGGCTATTTAGAGTCACCCTTTGTCTCCACCGATGCATAACAATAAAACCGCTGACGGGTGATATGAATAACATTGATTATCTCATTACAAAAGCACCTGTCAAGGTATGGGATATATTAGGCAGCAAGTGAACAGTCAGTTCTTGAAGTTGATGTGTTGGAAGCAGGAAAAATGGGCAAGAATCTGAGTGACATTGCCAAATTGTGATCCACTGAGAGTTACTGTAGCACAAATTGCTGAAATATGTTCATGCTGGCTTTGATAGAAAGGTGTCAGAGTGCCCATGCTGACCCTTGTCCTACTATGGGCACATGAGCATCAGAACTGGATTAGGGAGCAATGGAAGATGCTGGCCTGGTCTGATGAATCATGTATCATTTGCAACTACACTGTAATGTGCAAAATCATTACATCTGTATCAATGGTCCAATTCTTAAAATGGACTATCTTGGACACCCCAGCAGCTCAGCTGAAATTTTAAATTTGAAATTCTCAAACCGACACCAGCATGGAAGCTCATGTGCATCAACAAACCCCTCCTTACAGCTCAATGAGCAGATTTCCCTAGATGGAGGATGCTGCTTACAAAAGTGTCTGCATTTTCTTTCCAGACTGATGATAACCTAGGAGTTGATCCACATGATCTCTGACCTCAGTAGCATCTGATCTGCCCATGTCACTGAATGTATTCTATTGCACAGCACAGGTCATGACTAGTGGGAATCCACTATGCTACAGTGCTTTTATTTTTTACTTTTATAAGTGATTTTATTTTACTTTTATTTAGCTTTAAAAGACAACAGAAATAACAGGGAGGAATTCCTCCAGGTGCAGAAGGGAATGGTGTTAAAAACAACTGCCTTGCACACAGCTCTACATTTTATACATTTTATAGTTATATAAAAGTGTTCACAGTCCAAAAAAGCAAAAGAAACTGAAAAAAGACACTTCCGAGTATAGTCTTACATAATGTATTTGAGTGTAGAATTGGCTCCATCTATTTTAAGACTAACAAAGTACATTTAATATGCTTACATGCCCACAGCGGTGACTAGTGAATGGAATAGTCCAGCAGTCTATGCAAACCCTTTCACATACATTTTAAATCACAGTTCGGTTTAATCTTGTAAATACTGCTCGATAATACCAGACAGACTCACACACACGCACACACATACACACCCATCCAGAACTTCTTGCTGTATTCTATTTGCCGATGAACTGCTGTGCTCCTGGTGCTGTTGCTAGGCCATTTTCGGAGAGCTGAGACAGAAAGCCAAACCAATCAAAGTCCCTTATTAACCCTGACTGCAGTGCTTCTAGCTAGCAGGGCTGCAGGAGAAATGACCCTCATGTCATGTGTCTCACATCTATTCCTGAAAACGAGTGAAGGCAGCACATTTTTACATGTGCACAGACGTCATTCTCCTGAGCACCGCGTAAGACGACACGACAGCAGAATGCTGATGTCAGCCTTAGACTTTCTGTCTGCCTGATTAAAGCGATAAAACGCAGGATACTCAGTGAATCTTCATGTAGTCTGATGGGATTGCTGTGCTTTGATATAATACATGCATAGCAACTAGCATCTTTGCCTAGTAATACAGGATGCTTAGCAGCTCTTACTGTTACATTTCTAACAGTTAAAAGAACAGTAAAATTCTTTAGTGTGAGAGAAATAAGAGATTATGCCACAATTGACTGTTCTGCTGTGATGAGATTTAGGAAGGAATGAAGCAATAATTTTGGTAATTCTAGATTTTTTTTACACAATAAATGTAAGCAACAGGCATTATGAATAAAATACTGAGACTCAAGTACAGAGAGAATCAAGAGCTAATTAATTATGATCGAAATACATCATTTTGCCTTCAGAGTTACTGGCAGACTTCATTAAAAATAGAAACAAATTAAGGCATTTGTTATGCAATAGATATACAGATATTAGAATGAGAATGTTTTTTTTTACACCATCGATCATACTATTCTCCTTCATACATTAGAAAATATTGTTGGAGTTAAGGAAACGGCCTTCTGCTGGTTCAGATCCTATTTGACTGACCGTTATCAGTTTGTAGATGTTAATTGTGAGTTCTCTAAATATACTAAAGTCAGGTGGGGTGTACCTCAGGGTTCGGTTTTAGGCCCATTTCTTTAGATATGGGTAAAATCATTCTTAAACATGGTATCAGCTTCCACTGTTATGCTGATGACACACAGCTTTATGTCTCAGCAAAGCCAGATGAGAGACATCCCCTTAATAAAGTTGAGGAATGTGTAAAGGACATTAGACACTGGATGCTAAATAACTTTCTTCCACTGAATTCCGATAAGACAGAAGTACTAGTACTAGGACCACAGGCAGAGGTAAGCTTTCTGATTACAGAGTAACTCTGGATGGCCTTTCAGTTACTATATTTGCAGCTGTAAAGATCTTGGTGTGATTGTTGACTCCAGTGTTTCATTTGTAGCTCATGTAGATATTATTACTAGGATATCCTTATTTCATCTTAGAAATATTGCTAATATAAGAAATATAATGTTGCAGTACGACGCAGAATTATTAGTTCATGCTTTTGTTAGCTCTAGGCTGGATTATTGTAATGCCTTGCTGTCTGGATGTTCCAGTAAGTAGCCAGAGTCCTTACTAGAACCAGAAGATTCCTCCCCCACCTCTCTCTTTCCCTTCCTAGTTTTCCTTACTATATAGCACTCAGTTATAGAAGGGATTATTTATTACTGCACTATCCAGTATCACCCAAATGAGGAGTCTGGTTCCTCTCAAGGTTTCTTTCTCTTATCATCTGAGGGAGTTTTTCTTTGCCACCGTTTCCACTAGCTCACTCATTAGGGATAACAGTTAGGGACAAAACCTATAAACTATGTCCTAATTTCATGTCTTTGTAAAGCTGCTTTGAGACAATATCCATTGTTAAAAGCGCTTTGGAAATAAAGCTGAATTGAACTGAATTTTTGTCAGAAAAATGCTAAGTACTTTCTACTGCTTCTGTGGAAAGGTTGAATTCAGTTGAAGTAGCCACAACTTAGTGAAACATGGCGATGAGATCAGTGTCAAGGGAATGAGAAAATGAAGTGCAGCTGCACTAAAGGATGATCTGTGCTGTGCCCCACAACTGCCATTTGAATATACACAGGGTTTTGCAGAAACCATCACACACTGCTGCGGCTCATCTGTTTTAGTTAATACTAGACACTAAAAGAAGTTTACATGCACAATTAATTCTGTTCAAGGAAGAATAAACTCACAGTACGTTGGGATGTAATGCATGGTAACAGTACCCCACTGGACCACAACACACCACACTGTTTTTGATTATTTCCCTATAACTGCATGCCCCAAGTGTTTTACTTACTTGTTGATTGCACTTTTTGTTTGTTTACAGGTAGGGGGAGGATAATGATGGCAGGAGCTGTAAAATTCATATCTTTTTTTTTTTAAAAAGAAACAAAACAAAGAACGCCTAGTCCACACTACCACAGGCAAGCACCATTTTATAAGGACATGTTTGTAAAAGTTTCTCAACAACACTGAAACATGAAAACAACAGAAATGACATGCTGAAAATACATAGTGGTTGCGTGGATGGAAAGACAAAACAGATAAAAAAAAGATGCTTTCAGATGTAACAGTGTTGGACTAGGGATTCATTGTTTGTTTTTTTACTCTGTCATGTACTGCTCCCATCATCCCATCATCTGAGAATTATATATATATATATATATATATATATATA
>JAOVYV010000019.1:14905001-14924513 GCA_025674545.1 Hassar affinis
CCTCCACCAAACTTTACACTTGGCACAATGCAGTCAGACAAGTACCATTCTCCTGGCAACCGCCAAACCCAGACTCATTCATTAGATTGCCAGATGGAGAAGCGTGATTTGTCACTCCAGAGAACACATCTCCACTGCCCTAGAGTCCAGTGGCAGCATTCCACTGCACTCCACTGCATCCGACACTTTGCCTTGCTCTTGGTGATATAAGGGTTGGATGCAGCTGCTTGGCCATGGAAACCCATTCCCTGAAGCTCTCTATGCACTGTTTTTGAGCTAATCTGAAGGCCACATGAAGTTTGGAGGTCTGTAGTAACTCTGTGACTCTGTAGAAAGTTGGTGACCTCTGCGCACTATGCGCTTCAGGATCTGCTAACCCCGCTCTGTCATTTTACGTGGCCAACTACTTTGTGGCTGAGTTTCTGTCGCTCTCAATCGCTTCCACTTTGTTATAATACCGCTGACAGTTGACTGTGGAATATTTATTAGTGAGGAAATTTCACAACTTGTTACACAGGTGGCATCCTATCACGATACCAAGCTGGAATTCACTGTGCTCCTGAGAGCGACCCATTCTTTCACAAATGTTTGTAGAAGCAGTCTGCATGCCTAGTTGCTTGATTTTATACACCTGTGGCTGAATACTTTTTGGCAATATAATGTGGCGGTGAGATGATTAATGGGAGAGAAAGGAAGCAAAACAGAAGTTCTGATACACAAATCTGTTTTCAGATTTTGTTTTCGTTCATTTTTGGTTAGATATTGGATCCTTGAACATTTGAACTGGAATGAATGCCTGTTTAAAAATCACTAGTTGGTGGAGCTGGTAACAACTCGTAGACATCTGAAATGTGACCAGACTACACACTGCTTTTTGCAAGATGTCAGAAAGCCAAAAATGTCAGAAACTACATGTTTAATCTTTAGTATTTTAAAAGCTAGTTATATTATTGATAATGCAAATTCTTCATTTTAAAAAAGTAACTACACTGCAAAAAAACACTCTTACTTAAAATAATAAGTTAACTGGTTATATACAAAGTACTTTAAAGTACAAAGCACTTTATAATATTAAGTTAACAGAACATTATCTGTGTCTGACATTCTTTTAACTTACTATTGTAAGTTAAAAAAATTACATAACGCAGCCCGGATACATACATTTTAAAGTACTGGTTAAAACTGGTTGCAATTTTTTTTACAGTGCAGTTACTAAAGATGTCAAATAAAGGTAGTGGAGTAGGAAGTACAATATGTCCCTCACTCCAATGTAGTGGAGTGAATGTATAAAGTAGCATAAAATGGAAATACTCATATAAAGAACAAGTGCCTCAAAATTGTACTTGAGTATAGTACTTGAGTAACTGCACTTAGTTACTTTCCACCACTGGCTTCCACATACCATCAGCTGCTATACCAATCCACCTCTGTTCCTGCCTTAGTACCTGATGGGACAATATCATAGATACAGAGCATGATAAATGTGCTGCATGTGGATTTGGTACCTCAAGGAGAATAGTTTGGGGAGCTAATCGGTATTTCTCGAGTCTGCTCTGACTGCTTGCAAAGATTCATACATGTATCAACATTACATACATTGCCCCATGTGGAGACATGTCCATCAGAATTATTCTCTGCTTAACCATACCCGTTGAGCTCATCAGACCCTTTCTCTCCAAATTTGTCCAGTCAAGACATCTCTCACATGTCTCCAATTCTTGATTTGTGACTTTCTTTTCTTTTGCTATGAGCTAAGGCTTGCCTTAAGGGCCTTACAGGACATTATCAGCTGCTATAACCAGTTAGGCTCCATTTCCCCTTTAGTACCTGCAGGGACCATACTGTAGATACAGAGCATAATAAAAGAGATGTTTCACATCTCTGCAGGTCTTGACGTGGATTTGGCAACTCATCAAGTGTGGCGGCTGAGAAGCCAATCAATATTCCTTAGACCCACTTTGGCTGCTTGGAAAGAGTCATATTTATGTGAACATCCACTATGCTCATTGCCCCATGTGGAGAATAAGCCATGTGTAATTATTCTCCTTTCCACTCACCTAGAACCGGAGAGCTCTTTGTACCCTTTCTCTCTATGTTCTTTCAGTTAAGACCACATCTCCCCAATGGTGTCTCTGATGGTGTCTGTCATTTGACTTTCACCATGAGTTAAGGTCTATTTTGTGATGTTATCAGCTGCTGAACCCGGTCCAGCTCTATTTCCACCTTAGTATCTGTCGAGACCATAGGGTAGATACAAAGCTTAATAAAAGAGATGATTGATATTTCTGTACACCTCAGTCATGTCAAGTGTGGCACCTTGTCGAGTGTAGCTCTGGGGAGCTAATCAATATTCCAAGCTGCTTTATTAATACTCATGGATTGTCCTCCACTTCATTTCCCCTGAAGGTCATTAGTGCTCTTCGTTCTGTTCTGACATATGCACTAACATCTGTTGGAGAAAGAGAGCATCTTATTCCTCCCACTCTCCAAACACAGTTCCTTTGCAAAATTTATGCACATTTCCACAGCAGGGCATTTTTGTTTCTCAGCTAGGTGGCATCTTAATGTCTTTCAGTGGGGGGTATCACCATTTTTTTTTGACCTTGACTCACTGCAGCATGGCCACTTTGACCATTTGCTCAGATTGCAGCCATTTAAAAAACAAAGACACCATTATTGCTATAATGCAAAATCAACTCATACATTTGACCTCGACGCGCACATTCTCCTCTTTAACGGATTTGTGCATCCGTCTTTGTGTCTCCCTCCAATCAGTTTTCGTACATCATAATTAATCATGATGACAATCCTGGGAATCTCACTAGCCCCTTCCCTCTACTTGAAGTTCTTTTTAACCACGCTCTGCTGCTTTCAGTCCCCGCAGGAGAGCTTCGTACGGGCAGTAATAATGAGAAACTCCAGAAATTCACATATTCATTAATGGGAGATTAGTATGCCATGCATGAAGCGTTGTCTTCTTTGCTGCTGTAGGTGGAGCGAGATAAGGTCTGTGGTGCGAAGCGGAGAGCCGCAGTGCACAATCATCAGAAAACAGAGAACCAACCGAAGGGATATTGAAAGTCCTGAAGTGTAGGCTAGAGAATGTACAGCTGCTCCCAGTATGCTCTGGTATTACACACAGCAAGGTCATATAATCTTATTTGGAATGGTTTAGAATGATGTAGCGCCTTTATAAATCATACATATATAATAGGGCTGCAACACAATGCCACTATTTGTGTCTGTTAGGAGCTACAAATAACCATATCTCTATCTGTATTTAGTATTTAAAGCCGATCTCTTGAGGCATTTTATTTTATTTTATTTTATCCAAAGACACTGGAAAACACTGGAAAACATGCAAGACGTAGACATGCCAGCACTGGTCATGATGGTTTTTGAATTCTAGCTCTGACAATTCCTTAGCCTCAGCTACATCTCTCCAGTTCACAATTCTGTTTTTTAGTTTGTAAATTGAAACCACCCTTTCATATCTGACTATTTACTTATGCCTGCACAAACATACATATCTCCAGCTTGAGATCCTCCTAATGAGATGCTGGTCTTGCCTTGGAAATGATTCTTAAGGGAGAAAAAGACAGTGTGACTGTTATTTGTAGAACCCATTAAGAGTTTATTATCAGGTAATACAAAGGTATTTGTATTCGGTTTCATACACATGAACACTCCTAAAATGCATGGACTGGTGCTAGGCTGAAGAAGAAAGCCATCCAATAGGACTAGGGGGAAAAAATCCTTGAGAGAGCTCTAATCCTGTTCTGACAGACAAGTTGATGACTCACAGATTTGTTATGCAACAGAACTGAAAAAAAGCAAGTGAGGGAACAATAATGTCGCAGTTAGTACAGCTCCTTATGAATTTGATCGCAGATGTTAACCTTCGCTGTGACTCATGCTCCTCTGTCTACCTCAGGTCCATGAGGATTAGCAGCTGAAGGCTTCTTCCCTCCTTGTTTTTTTTGCCACATTGCCAAGGAAATGGTGCAGAAATATCAAGACCAGGCAACAACCATAAGACGCCTTTTCCACGTACTCTCAGCCTGATAATTATACCGTCCAAGACAAATTAGCCATGTTGTTTTTCAGATCCACTTTTAAACAAACACGTGTAAATGTTGCTGATTCATAAGGATTGATGGCTATTATTTGAGCAATGTGATAAATGGGAAGTTTGGAGCCACTGTCAGGCAGCAGAGCACAGCCAAGTCCCTGGCTTATTCCATGCTGAGTGGACTGATGGGATTCCCTTGTGTCAGGAAACCATTTTCACAGGATCAAAGGAACACATTTGATGAAATCTTTACTTTAAAGTCAATACGACTCTCAGCGTCCCCTTTATAATCAAGCCCTAATTAACTGAGCATGATTTACTGAAATTATCCAAGTACAAGTACGCAATTTTTGCAGTACTCAGTATTAAAGGCTGGGTTTGAGATAACTACAGAATGAATTAATCCACATTATAGAAATAATCCACATTAATTGGTGGATTTATGAACAGATAATCTATGCATTGGGGCATCAGAAGATAAAAATAAAGCAGAACATCTTCCCTTATATTAATACAAATATTTTATATTATATTTAAAAACTTTATTCTCTGTTCCATGTCCTTATTTCTTTTTTATTTTCCAGGTGTTTCCAATGGTTAGACATCTTCCTTCAATATCCAGGTTTTCTGACATGCCGTACTAAAGCTCTGTTCGGACCCGATTTGGTTTCACACAGAGAGCAGGGATAACACAATTACTACTGGCTTATCTCTCAGATTTTAGCTCTGTCTAAATCCATTGTGTCAGTAATTTGTAGAGACTGAGCAAGCATGCATCTGGAAAGTCTGAAAGCACTGTATTTTACGGTCTATAAAATGAGCAGTGGAAATAATCCCAGGTAATATATAGTATATCCTGGTCAAGCTGACATATCGGTAAGGATTCCATTACATCCTGTGGGAAAAGAGTTTTTGTGCTTTTTCTTCAGTATACAAAGTGATTCCTCTTTTCTCCTATTTTTTTAGTGCTTTTGCTCACAACTAAACCAAAACCAAGTATAGGCTGAGTTAATAACAATAAAATGGAGAATGTTTAAAAAGACGTATCAGTGAAGTGACATTTCATAGCACAGGTTTCTAGCTATGACTTCCTAGCACAGACACAGCCTACAGACATACAGTCATGTGACCTGCTAAAGATAAAGCAACCACAATTGCTTTTAACGAATGTCCAGACAATTATATTAAAATAAGATGCATGTCATACACATGTAAACTTTACCAACTGTGAAATTTATACAGAGAACACTTACACTGACGTACCAGAAAAACCGGTATAACAGTATAGCATGGGATCTTGGAGGGAACATTGCATAGTCCTCACACTGATGTTTGCTGAGGCCCCAGCATTGAATTCCAATGTAACACGAGGCAGTGTTGCATGCCTGTTTCGGGAAATGATTCCTGCCAGCTGATACTGGTCAAGTTCGCACAGAGTCTTTTCTTGTAGGCACGGTAAACCCTTGAAATTCTCAAACTTTGCTTTTACCTCCAAAATGCTATTACTATGCTATGATAATTTGCCATTCTCATTGTGGAAACAGCTCTAGTAGCTTCTATAGATGTCTACTGCTTTATGTACGCACTAGCGGATGCAACCAATGACATGCACAGTGGTGCTGCTGTGTATTTTGCATAGTACCAGTTTTTCTGGTATTTCAGCGTATATCCAATATGCAGCGATCATAATCACTAGAGACATATCCTTGCACCTTTAACAGACCTGTTTTTAAAAATCTTTTTTAGTAAATCTTATTTGAGGTGCATCAAATGTGCCACTCCTTACTCAGATTAAGACTTGACTGCGAGTAATATTAGGATAAGCTCACAACACTGCGTACTGATCGCTAACTTCACATGCCATTTTGATGTCCTTAAACCCAGAGTAGGTACTTGTGGGTAATCTGGTTAGCCTGTTCAGTAATTTATTGTATACAGTGCTATTGAGTGATCTCTTTGGATTTTGACAGATATGGAGGTCGTGGACCACATGTTATGTGTGTATGTGATGTATGGGTTTTAGTTGTAAACTCTGGCTTGGAGTGATGGATGAGCTTTGCTTTTGCATCTTTAGAAATGGTTTAAGCATAAAGTATGGAGGAAAACTACAACTAGATGCTGTTGAAAGAAAATAATCATTGTCTGTGTAATGCAGGTTTACTGTTACCACCCAGCGGTCAACTGCTTCACTGTAACAGCACATCCTTTAGAGGTTTTTCTCTTATACCATGGCAAATTGCCAATGATTTATTTTTCATTTAAGAAAATATTGTATACATATTGTACCTTTTTAAAACCATGAATCATGTCAGTTCTTGTTATCACGTGCATTATAGCAGCTGTAAACAGTAATTCCCAGACTTTGGGGCAATGTTCATTGTTAAAGGCAGTATATAAATAAAACTGAATTGAATTGGATGCTATTGAGATGCTATTGAGCAGAATCCTCTCTCCCAAAGATCTTCCTGTGATGGAAAACCTACTGACTGTTACAAAGCACTGACAGTGAAGACTCCAAAAGTAAATGCAATTAAATCAAAATAATAAGATACTCACAGAATATCAACATGTACATGCCTTTCTTTGCTAAAGAAGACCACATTTAATCTGTTTATTATATAGACTTGGATTACGCCAGCATTTGGCATAAAATGTTGCTGCGAACAAGCTGTTACTATGGAAACTATATATTAGTATTAATATAAACCTGTCATTTGCAGCTGCACTACTGACAGAACAGCTATCATAACTTATAATGATTGACATCTGGTTTAAATGCCTTTCGGATCTTGCGGATAATCAAAACGCACGAAGACGACCGGGCGTGCATGGAAGCTGAATATTTTAGACAAACAAGAGAAGATGCTCTGTGACATCACATTACAGCAAAGACCGGCTTGTTTTGCCTGCTCACAATCTTCATTTAATCTGAATTCCTCCGATTACTAATGAAGACTCGAAGAACAAAAACATTTTGGCATTAGTATTTTACTAAAAAATGATCAAAATAAATATTTACAATTGATGATGGAGAACACCAGATCCGTTTGAACTTTACAGAGCTACAGAGCAAAGATCAATGTAACACAATCCTCACTGCGTAGCAGGGCAGCTGTTTCTTATGTGTGTGTGTGTGTGTGTATATATATGTGTGTGTGTGTGTATGCAGGCAGCTTGTAACAGTAGGTAGCTTTTTTTTTCAACTGGAACATCTAGCCTACTACATATGAAAGGAACATTGCGTTTTGCCTAATCGGGTGCATTTTATTTAAAAACACAACACAAAAAAAATGTAAACCTTTCGCTCATGAACACACGGCAATGGAACCGTACTTCTGTTGGATACTTTTGCAACAATTAAACGCTGGATCTGTCTGGATATCAAGGATAGGCTATGAGTTACGGATTGTAAAAATAGTTAGAATGATTTTTTTTAAAAAAAACGTCAATACTTCATTTGAAACGACACTTTTTTCTGTTTAATTTTTACATGTTGCTTGTGAGGGAATACATTTTCAAGATTTAGGACTTCACTGTGTCTTCAGAGAGAGAAAGAGCGAGAAAGACTGGCAGAGATACAGAAAAAAAAACTAGTAAGAGAAGAGGTGTAGGTGTGGTTGCTTACTATTAGGAGACCTGAAATTGCACTTTCTAAGGTAAAACGCTGGCTTGAGCAGGAATTAGTTAAGCATTCAGCATTCCTGTTTTGGTGCCCTGAAGCACAGAGGACATCCTTTATGTCCAAATGTCCAGTGAAATCCAGCATGGACATGTGTACTTGAGGGAAACTCCACTGCTACAGGTTCTTGAGGAGAACGGGCTCAAAGCCTGGGTGAGGTCACACAGTGTTTTGTAGAAAAGGCCAAAGGCT
Source organism: Hassar affinis (assembly GCA_025674545.1). Lineage (NCBI taxonomy): Eukaryota > Metazoa > Chordata > Actinopteri > Siluriformes > Doradidae > Hassar > Hassar affinis. Next base: position 14,912,945 of record JAOVYV010000019.1, read on the forward strand.
GGGCTCTGACCATGGCTCTCGGCTATGCAGTGTCTTCATCATCGTTTCTACCTAATTCACTTTCTGTGAAGATTCCACCCAGTAGTCGTAGTCTCCTCTGATTCGTAAGCACATGGCTGCTTGGAGGCAAATACGGAAATTTCAACCTGATGTGAACCTTTTTTCTTTTGTTTTTCTTTTAAAATATATGAATCAACCAAAATAAAGTTTGTTTCTGAGGAAAATAAAACAGTCTATAAAGGTCCATGGTCTACAATAGCACAGTGAGTAAGCAGGGCATGGTGTTGAGGATGGGCGTTCAGGTTTATTTAGATACACCGTAAAACTGCCTTTCCCCGAGGATGTATTCAGTGTTGATAACATGCCCATTGAATTCAGTTTATAGAGTTTTATATACTGTATGTCTATATAAATAAATCATTTTTTTTTATTTCTTTACAATTTCCTATCATTTATTGCATTTTTCTAACTAGGAGAAAATAAAAAAAAGAGAGAATTATACTTTTGTCCACGACAGAATTGGCTATTTACACATGTTTAAAAAGCAAGCGAGTGTGTACAGTCTTTAGTTCGATTTACAAAGCAGTGTAAATAATTTCTTTAGTTACGATTTTAGAATATACACAAACTCTTCACAGTTTTTTAGTACGTATTTATCATTAATACTGGTTGAATTGTTATATTTAATCATGTTACAGCTGAAACTCTCCTGCATAACCCATATTTAGTTATCAATATTAAATTGATGTTTACGTCTCTGCTTTAGTTTTGCCCCAAAAGTTCTGGGTGTGTTTCTTAATGACAGTTTTCTGGTCCTCTGGTATCTTTGCTCCGCTTGAACGCAAGTTCTTAATACAGGTTTCAAGCACACACCTCTCAGCAGCTGGGCTGAAAACATCTCATCACGACCACACAGTGGAATTTTGAGTCCTTTTCCGTATTTTCAGTGTATGGAGCAACTGAAGTGGGCCATTTATCCTTCGGATTGTGATCGTAGCTGTTTTGCGTCGGATGAATTTGTGGGTCGGTGGAATTTAAGGCACTTGAAAGTTTTTGGTCTTCAAGGCAGGTCGGATGAGACCAGAGCCAGGCCAGAGCTCTGACGCAGGGCAGGGCCGGCATGCACGGCCTTGGGGCAGTCAGGGGTCAGGACACGGCCGTTCTCGCCCACACTGCCTGTGATAGACAGCCGAGCCTTGTTCCGCATGGCTTCGGTGAAGGTCAGCTATATTAGAAAACAAGAGAAAGGGCAGAAAGAAAGAAACACACACAGGGGAGAGAGTGAGAGAGACAGAGAAACAAAGAGAAACAGAGAGAGAGAGAAAAAAGAATGAGTCCACAGATTTATCAGAATGGGCATTTAAAAATGATGTTGTGAGCACACATTATTAGCAAGCACGGACAAAACAACAGATTTAAACACAATTGAGCGATGAAGCATTTCAAAGGCATCTGCCCGAGCCCTGCAGAGCTTATACAAGAAATAAAGCTCAATAAAGCAGCATCAGAAATGAACACAAAGAATATTCTTTATGTCAGCTTGTTCATTTTTATTTTTGCACATTCCCTACCTCCTTTCTGCCATCCATGTTATTTATTCATTTTGTCTTTGGAGTAGCGAGGTGTTTAATACAGGCCTATCCTGAGGTGTTACTGATAATCGTCATGGTAACATTCCAGTATGGTTACGTAGTAACAGCAGCACAGATTATTAATTAGGGCTTCTAATTATTGCTCAAAGATGTGCATGGACTTCACTGCGAGCTGTGCTTGAGCACGATAAGATGTCATATGAGGTTGCCTAGTAACGCTGCATCATGAAACTGACATGGTCATGGCAGATGCCATGAGTACTCATAACAGATATCCAGTGAGATTAGATTGTCATATTACAAGGACATGCTGTTATAATGTATGCTGCCACATTAGTTCGTTACACAGGCTTATTATTTTATTGCAGTTTTAGTTGACTATGTATAGGCTCAGTCTTAGAAGCTCCAGTTATCTTTTGTACACTTTTCTGGCACTAAGATTCTGGATCTTGAAGGCTGCAATTATGCTTTGCTCTCCACACCGTAATGTGTATGCACTTATTTGGTTTCCAATGAAAAAACAATTAAATACCAAACAAGATATTTTTGCATGCTTGGCTAAGCGTAAAGGCAATCAAATGACCTTTCTGTAAAAGGAAGTGTGTCTTGGCCATGTTTAGTGGCAAAAACACTTTACCGGGACTAGCATTTGTATGACAACACATTATGTCAAATTAGTAATCTTTAATAATGAAATGCTAATGAAATACATGCTAAAAAGAAATCATTTAGCGTTTGTCAGGCTGCCATGCCAGCAAATATCATCACAGCGCCCATTATTTCTATTACTAATAATAATAACCATGTTATCATTCCACTGCGTATACCAGTTGACACAAACCCATGAGAATGCTCTTGACATGATCATGTCAGTCTTATAATGTGTTTATGTGCTAGTGAAGTGTTTTTTTTCCCCTCCGTTTACTGTGCAGTAAGTCTGTTGGAATGAGTTTTCATTTTGCACAAAAAAAAACAGATTTATGTCTAAGACTTTTTATGTCTAAGATTCGACGTTGTACTTTTAGACAGACAAAATCTATTGATTCATATAATTCCTAAACCTGCCCTTGAAAACGGTCCTACATCAACGCATCATTTGGCACACTTTTTTAAATATATATTTATATATACAACTGTGTTTGAATTAAAATGTGTTCTAAAATATGTTGCATGAAAGTACTTTACCAAAATTGTTGGTAAAACAAATCTGAAACGCTAAGGTTAAAGATGTAAATTCTAACAGTGCCTCCAAGGCTATTTTCACTACGTTTTATAATAAACGCACAGATCAGCCTAAGGCTAACATGAATTCCTGCTGTGGTTGTAAAAGAATTATTATTTCATCATAATCTGAATGCTAATAGCAATTCTAATTTTCGAGTTCAAATAAAAAGAGACATATTCTGACGACCCTATGATCTATGCAGGGCGAGTGCCTCCATCCTGGGTGCAATAACACATGTGCAGATGCAGACGTCTCCACTTGGATTACACGGAAAGGAAATGAGGACGTCACAGACACAAGCAGGCTTTACCACACGCTCAACACGGCAAGCGTTACTGCGGCGTTACACATGAGCTCCACTTACAACGACAGGACACCTACGTACGCCTGAGCGCCTACATCTCTACGCCATCAGTCCCGTAGACGTTGTAACCCTCTCTATATGCGGCTAAGCTCTGGGTGCTGTGGGTGGGACTAGGCTGAGGAGTGGGGCGGGGGCTAGGGACAAGGGCGGGGCTTGGGACAGGGGCAGGAGAGGGAGGGGTTTGGCGTTCAGGCGCGTCCACCTTCATTCTCTTGGCCTCATTTCGTGACTTGTAGCAGAACTCGATGAGGGCAACCAGCATGGCCAGGCCCAGACCACCGACCAGGATGTAGAAGACCCCAGCCACGTTACTGAGGCTTAGGGCCTGCGAGCTCTTGTCCTGGAGGCAGGAGGATAGAAGGGACACAGTTAGAAAGATGAAATATATTTCTAAAAGCAAACACAACTCACAAACAGACACATTCACACACACATCACATGTCTACTCACTCACAGTCATGATAACTACAAGACTATATTCTATATCTCTCTCACTCTATCACACACATTTTCTAATAAACACACACACACACATCTATAATGCATACATAAATAAATTCTCACTGCTATGATGTGTCTCCAGACTACACTATTTGCATCCTTTTAGTCCTGATGCTTTTATCTGTTTATTCTAATCAGGCATCAATCCTTTGACTGCAGTTTAACCTGGAGCAATTAGAGCATAATTACCCTGTGTTCACAAGACCAAGCTACGACGTGGCAGGTTCATATTCTGTGCAGATGTGCGACACGGAGCCGCAATTTCAACCACGACAAGCAGCATCTGAACTTTCTCAATTCTATACTAATTAGATAGGACGTGGCAGATCCAAACAACTGTGCATGCTGTGTGACGTTTCTTCAGCTCCCCACAATTTTACTTCCTACCTGCAATTAGTTGCCATCTACCATCTGATGCACAAAAATGGAAGAAACACTTTTCAAACCATCAGTCATATCCTGTCATATACAACCTCTCACCAAATATACAGTACTGTGCACAAGTCTTAGTCTTACCCTATTGTTTTTAGGTACAACTTTTGTTATTGATGTTTTTTTTATAGTTCTGCATTATTGAGTCAGTACAAAATGATTTGATATTTCCAAACGTTACTTTTCCAACAAAATATTAAATGTTTGTCAGGAACGACACAGTAGCAACACACTACAAACAGAGCACTTTTCACACAAAAAAACATAATGAAGGCTGCTGGGTTTTAGATGCAATAAAAGTAAGTGTGACAGTCAAAGTCTCCAGAAGAGCTGTGGCAGATTCTCCAAGATAAAACTCAGTAAAACTTAAAAGCTAATTTCCTTATAAAACTGTACACACTGTACCTGGGAATACTGTTTAACAAAAAAAGCACACCAAATATGGACTTCCTTTAGATTATTACTGTTCATTGGACTTCATACTGTATTCTTTTAAGGTAGAAACATCATTATTTTCAAAGGCACTTTGGGTTACAGTGAGTCTTTGCATTGTACTGTACAGTAACTAGTTTTACTGAGAATCTTGGAGAATCTGTCACAGCTCTTCTGGAGACTTTGACTGTCACACTTACTTCTTTTTTGCATCTAAAACCCAGCAGCCTTCATTATGTTTTTTTTGTCTGAAAAGTGCTCTGTTATGTAGTCTATAAAATATTTTTTGTACTGACTCAATAATGCAGAAAAACATCAATAAGAAATGTTGTACCTACATACTGTAATTAAGTACCTAACATTTTTCCACAGTACTGTATATGTGAGACATTTTGATTAAAAATAAAGCTTGGAAGGGAATAGTAGAGATTGTCAGTGCCTTTGGTGAGTGAGAATAGCTAGTACAGTCAGCTTGCTTTTCTAAGCTGCCAATGAAGCATACAGTATAGTAGCATATAATGTAATTCAAAATATCAACTTTCTCACTAACCACAGTGTTATTACTTCATTTGTCAACTACAACTAGTTAGCTGTAGAAGCTGTGTATATGTGTATAGACAGTGGCTACTATTGGAAATAAATCCATGCCCGCATGTTACAGCAGTGGCTACAAGACCCCCAAAAGAGCGACACTAGTGAGACGTGAGATGAGCGACTTGTTGCTTGCCAGTGTGAACACAGGGTTATTCAGCTCTGGTGCATTACTAAACCCTGCTCTTACACTCTAGGAGCTGTCTGACACTGCGTGGGAGGACAAATCAGTAGCCCGGGTGCCTGGAACAAGCATGACTTCATGACTTGCGTTATAGGTTTTTTTGCCTGTAGTAATGGTGGGCAGGTAGGTTCAACCGCTTGGGTCTTCACAACACATTCTTAAGCACTGCGTTAGTTTTACCTGGCTTTTATTATGCTGGAGGATTTACTATGTACACTTTATTATTAAAAAAAATTGTGAGGTAACATTGTATGACTTCTTTTTCTTTATTGTATAATAAAGAATAAGGCTAATATATGTTGCCATTCACAACAAGTAGTAACGTGCAAGTTGTAATAACTTGTCTTTCCCTACTGGATGCCTCGGTGAATGGGTGTCTTTCGTCGTGAATCTCATAAAGAAATCATTTTAATTGCACTTTTACAGTTATAGGCTAGCAGTAGTGTTCTGTTATAGTGAACTAATAGTGACGCTAAACAGCAGATAGTAGACAATAGCTTTAGCAGTGATAGTGATAACTAGCGTAATAATTACCTTCTCGCAACTGTAATTAGCATGACGTTGCAGATATAATGTGGGGGTGGTCATTTGGACGAGTTGAAATTTCACATTGAGGGAGTGTTTTCACTGGATTTTCCTGGGTATAGGTGAGGGAATTTGCAACTTTGCCTCAAATGCAGCAACAGTAAAGGTAACAATGGTAATAGAGTTTATTTTGGACACAGAATAATAGACTTGAAGGCAGGAAAACAAGTCAGACTGTATCGTTCTATGTAACTTGGCAATGACTGCTGGGACTTGGACCTCACAGACTGCAACTTGTAGCTATGTATTTTAATTTATTAAAATAAAATTATATTATTATTAAATTATTAATCATGGCAGTTATTATATTCTTATCAGGCTCTGATTTATACCTTCTTCAACATCATTACTTAATGTTAGAATGGATACTTCTAAAAGTGTCAAGAATGTGCAATTACTATAAAGGATCAGAAAATATGCCGTTTATAAATCCAGCATTACCACATAAAAGATTTATGAAGTGCTTCTGAATGTGAACATGAACACCTGAGCTACCTTATATTTAAATCCAACATTAATCCCAATTACTATATTATCCGGACAATAAGTCACTTCCTGAATTTTCTAAATTCTGATTGTTTAGAAAAAAATACTTTTTCCAGTCAAAGGATTTTTTTAATCTGAATCTTTGTAGTTAAGATACTCTTAAAAAATAATATTGTATTGCATTATACTCTATATCCCTAATTATGTAAATTCATCCAGGAATCCCTCCCCCTTCCCCCAAATCGTATATATGTACATATATTAGAAGAAAAAAACCTTCTGCATATCTGCATGATATGCAAATAGCAAAGTCATTTTATTTAGTTAACTTTCCTCATTCCCCTATGTAATCTACGACAATATTGGACACTTGCTAGCCAATCAAAATGAAGCACTGTATATTCTATTCTACACTGGGTATTCTGTGATGTTATGTTGCATGTTAAAGAAGTCATTTTAATTTAGTAGGAATTTGCATATGGTTCGGTATTCATGTTATCTGTTACATTCATGGATTTATGTTATGTTATTCAAGTATTTAGACTGTGAAAGAAAAAAAAAGTAATTACATTTCAAAAATCATTTAAATGACAACACTTGCTATAAGCAAAAGAGTGACTTATTGTCCGGAATGTATAATGTTTCTTTCTCTCGGAAAGTTCTGGTCTGTCCTGCTGTCTGTACGGAGACACTTTAAGCTGAGTGATGAACACAGTCCAATTGTTATTTTCAATAATTACACAAGTCATGTGTGGTCACTCTGGCATCTCTGTCCCCCTCAGCATGCTGTATCTGAATGCATGATAGTTCTCTTTTTCTCTCAGTCTCCCTCTCTCTCTTTCTCTATTTCTCACTCGTTCTCACTGACACACAGGCTGTCACCATGTCCGTGCGAGCATTAGACAACAGTGATGGTCCCGGGCGTGAGGAGACTGACCTTACTTCCCGAGTCCTTGGGTCCACACTCGCCCTTATCGTACCACCATTTGTTTTTCAGCTTGTCTAAGATGCCTGATTCACTCAGTTTCAAAACGGCAAGGTTTACGGGAGTTCTTCAACCACGCAGGGGAAATAACATAAATAACATCATAGGACATGTTATTTTATGTTATTCAGTTACATTAGCTGACACAGCAGTTGCAGTGGCAAAGTGATGGAGTGCAGGATCCCACTGGAGTACATGTCTCTATGCTCCCTCAGCAGGAATCGTCCAGGCCTGGGACTGGAGCTACAGACATGTGCATGGGACCCTGCTCCATCACTTTAGGCAACGGGCACATACTGCCACAGCCTGGTTTTTGTTAAAAAAAAACAACAACACTGGGACGCAGTTACCGTTAGCCCACAACTATTGGCGAACACCAGCAGTAAAAATGTTCTTGAAAATTGTGAGGATTTGTATTAAATACATTTTATGCACACATTATAATGGATGAAATAATAAAAAAACCCCATAAAAAATGGTCGTTTTCATTTTTGTCATAAAATACTTACATTATGACAATTTTCTGAAATTAATTTGCAGTTAAAATGCTGACAACCCAAACAGTCCGTTGTTGACAAAAAAATCCTACATCAGTATAATATGGTCATAAAACCATATAAAAAACGTCTAAAAACAGTTTAAACACGACCATTTTGAACAAAATTCAGAACTAAGCCTGAAAAACGTCCTACTCTTTATACATTATTTTACCTGTATTTCTTCAGAACATGCTGTTATTTCATGTATGTTCCTGCTCTTTGCCACTCACCATACATCAATGCCAATGGATTTATTTAATACTTAAACAAACTAATGTGTGTTACTTCGCTAGCACTACTTACGGTGTATTAATGCTGAGGTTTCTGGTCTGTTAATGGGAACTACTGCAGTAAAGAATATTAATGTAAAAGAAACTAATGTACAGTGTTCTTGTTTTTTGTCCTTAAAAATGTTTCTTTCACATTGTATTGTAACTATGTCTTTCCTTTTTTATATCTGCAACTTCCCTTTGATTGAAACCAGCCCAGAGCTTTCAGAAATTGTGCACAAAGCTGGAAGCTGTTAAATATTGGAGGAATGGTCACGGTGCTTCACAATGACATGGCTTTGACTAGTTTCCTGTGCCAGCGTAAAGCACGTCTGCAGCAGTTCCTGTTAAAAGCGGCTGAATGGGTCTTGCATTATTCATCCTAAAAGATGGATGTCTCTTCCAGCGGAGAATAGGAACAAAAAAAGGAAGCAGATAACATTATTTATGTGATAAATTGCAGAAGAAATAGAAAGCGCAATACATCCCTTCTAAATACGGTGCATGTATGCCATCGTGGCTGAAAGCGAATATTTGTGCTCTGACAGTAACTGCATTCCTTCGTGTCTCATTATAAGCCGGATGATGTTAAAGTGATGCTCGGCGGTGCGTGACTGTGATGTGACTCTGGCAGATGCGCCCGTTGCTGAGGAATCTTTTTACCCACGTTTGTCGACATTGTGGCTAACCTTCTCACCACCTCCTCCGCTGCCACACTCTCCTTTGTCGTACCACCACTTGTTTTTCAATTTGTCCAACAGGCCTTGTTCATTCAGTTTTAAAACTGCCAGGTTAACTGCACTTCTTGAAACGATAAAACATATTTTGTCAGAGTGAGCAGTATCCAATCAGAGGACAGAAAAAAAGCAGTTACAGGGGTGGAAAGTTTTAGTCCCCATTCCCCATTGTTCCCATATCAATCACATTAATGCACTGGACAAACCTCTCTTTGAAAAACAAATATCTGAACCAAGATCACATCTCTGAGGTACACCTCACCTGGGTGACTGGTCAGAAAAGCCAAACAGTATGTTTCAGATTTTTTTCTTGATACCTATGTGACTTTTGTTTCTATGTATTCTTAAAATCACAGGTTCTTGAATGGTCAGAGTTATTTTAAAGAAATGAGCCATTAGATAAGGTGAGAGGGTAAAATATAAAGCCAAGTTGCTAGTAATCAGACAGCTATTCAGGTGCTCTGTGCATTTTCTTTTATTTTTAGATTGTTTTAGCTACAACTAATCTATGAATCAATCACTGAATAAGTTGTGCTAAACAGAAATGCTCTACGTATCTTGGCTGAAATTTGCAGAATGGAGAAGAGTGCCTTTATGGTTATATTAGCCAGACAGCTAGTTTAACTAGCTAGTTCCTTTGACTGTAACCTGCCTAAGGTTTTCAGGAGTTATCCACAAAGAAATGACACCTCTAAAGCAGCTCTGCCATATTCTCAAGACTACAGATGTAGTAGTTTTGTTGTTAAAAAATATAAGGCTTAGTAGTTGGAGCTAATAATAGCCAGCTAGCTAGTTTATTAATGAATTAATTCCATTAATGTATTATCAAATTCTGTGAAAACAATGAATGCATATATAGGTTGTGTTGTGTGATAGATAGCTACTGCTCAAATCTATTGGTAAGACAAGATAGTGAGCCAAGATGCCTGATTTTTTTCATGGTCTTGCTTTTCCTTCCACAGCGAGTGTAATTTTATACTTAATGAATACAATACTTTGTGAGACATAATCCCCAGGGAAATCAATACTACACTTACAGTGGGCAAATCATTTAAACATTTCCTTCACTTCACTTGGTGAAACTAGCTAAACGTTCGAATACAGCTTTGCCTCGTCAAATCCGATTTTCTGTTAACAATTTTCCGAGGTAGGTCTCAGAGGTGAGGTGGACTGAGAGATGAGATTTATGATCAAACACTGTTGCTCCGTCCCCATGTTTTGATGTAAATTACACATGCCTAATTTGTTTCTAACAAGAACAACAAAGGACCACTAATATAAAAGACCAGGGAAAATCAATATCTCCACTGGCCATACTCTCTCTTAGTCCTTAGCCCTCCCCCCGTCTTCTGCTCTCTCTCATGTGTCCTCATTAGTCAATATTGCTTTGAGATACACAGAGGACCTTTGCAGTATTGCAAACCTGTTTCTGTGCCCCTGGGCTGTCCACAGATGAACTGAGCATCTTGAGAACTGCTGATTAAGCCTGATCCCTTGCTCGACGTGAGATTTCTAGCAATACATCAATGCCCTTGGTGTCTATTAGTTCGGATATAAATACTGAGGTAAAGAATGCACAAATCAGCATATGCATTATCAGAATGAATGCCTCATATTATGGTTGTACATTTAAAGTGCTGTTGTAAATTTAAGGTGTTTTTTATTTTTGTCCAATTTTGCCTCCTACCGCTAAAGTGACTGTGGATGTTCCAACTACTGCAGCACCTCAATTCAATATGTTGAATATCAACATTCTGGCCCAAGCATATTTTGCATAGTACTGTACACTGAAGTACCAGGAAAAACTCATATAGCACTTAATATTTGGTAGGTTCCCCACGGGATCTTGGAGGGAACATTGCCGGCTGACGCTGGAGTCTTTTTATGGCTATTCCGCTGACGTAAGTTCGAGGTTTTGCCGGAATTCTTGTAGCCAAGGTATACCCTTGCAATGCTTGGATGTGAAAATCCAAACTTTGCTTCTACCCCTGAAATGCTATGACCCATCTCACAAGCTCCAACTTGAAAATCACAAACTCGAGACTTCGAAACTTGCCCTTCTCACTGCGAATACAGATCTAGAAGCTTCCATGCATGTGCAGTGCTTTTTATAAGCACTGGAGGACACAACCAAAGATGTGCAGTTGCTATGGATTTTGCATGGGATTTTGCATTGGTATTGCATTACCAGTTTTTCTGGTACTTCATTGTATAAAACTAATAAAGTAAGTCTGTACCTCAGGTATTTTCATAACGCTGAAAGACTAAATATTCTCAGAATTTGCATGAAAAAAACCTTTCTGCATTATGAACATTGCGATACCACATGACTAGCAAACCCATTTTTGTTTGTAGATCAGAGAAGGAGTTTCAGTCTAATCATATGCCACAAAAAGCACAAACATTATGCATGGATTGGGCAATTATTAATATGTTTTAAAAAGAGGTACATTTTTTATATATATTAATCCATTAAAACCATTACACAATATTCATTCATTCATTTTCTTGACCGCTTAATCCTTTTCAGGGTCACGGGAGAGCCGGTGCCTAGCCGGCAGCATAGGACACAAGGCAGGAACAACCCTAGACAGGGCACCAATCCATCATAGGGCACACACACACACACACACACTCACACACTAGG
>JAOVYV010000019.1:14941017-14951700 GCA_025674545.1 Hassar affinis
AAATAGTCATGAAAATAAAGAAAACGCATTGAATGAGAAGGTGTGTCCAAACTTTTGGCCTGTACTGTATATATACTAGTACATAGACATATTTACACAAGAAATATCTGGTGGTCTTGGAGGTGTGAACCACATGCAGATTTGTACATTATCAGTAGAGAGCTCAGAAAATCAACTAAGCTGCGGTCACACTAGACATTTGCAGTTTGCATGGCTCTGCCAAATAGGTGGGGCCAAGGTCCATTTTGGCATTAACAACCGGGCTAACTCAAAAGATATTTATCTAAGGCCGCCTTGCACTTATGTACCATTTCATAATCAGACATGTTACATAAAATGTCGTGCTTACACATGGCTACAATTAACATTTCCTTCTCGATCTACACTACTGCTATACAGTAATAAGCCCCGCCCCTTCAGCTCACCATGGCCAAAGCAGGACTGTGCTTTCAAGTGGTGTCAGTTTTATCAGAAAGAATTGTTTCCCATGAGGAGGCACCACATGAACACCCTCTGAAGTCGGACGCTTAAGTCAGAAACATCTAAATTTTTGATGCAGCACAGACTAGCCGGGTAGTGACGTAAGTGCTATTTTCAACATGGCCAACCGGTCCTCAATCCATATGTTATATTTGCTACATGTGTGTTCAAAAGACCCACAGAAAGGCTACAATCAACAGCTAATGGAGATATTTATTGAAAACAATGATTAGCCATACAACATAAAAAGGTTGATAGCCTCCATGTTTTTTTTTTATTTCCCACACAAACCACATGAACACAACCTAGTCGAGTAAAGAAATTTAATCTTGGAGAAACCTACCGCCCGCCGTGCACTTGAAAGCACGGGTAGTGCTATTGGATCCATTCAACATACATGATTTTTGCTTGTGTAATTTCACTGACGAAAGTCTAGAGTGGCTGCGGATTTATTCATGTCTGAATATGAGGACTTTTCTTTTTTAGATAACGGCATTAACCTCACAGCTCCAATGTTAAACTTAATAAGACGCCAACCTGTCACTAATTAATGGTACCATACTTTGTATGGTACAAACTAAAACTCACAGTTTCAAGAGTTCCTCAGACATGAATGATTGGACTTTCTAAAACCATGCTCAACAGTCATAGTTCTGCATAGTGAGAGCCAAATGTCCTCATCTGTAGTGTGATCTCCACTCTCCTCCTTCCTCCCACTCTTAACGTAGGCCTGATGAATGAATCATATCCTCTCACAAACATCACAGGCTTCCTCTTGAGCTTTCCCTCCCCACAGTCCTGCAATCATTTCTCAGCGATTTCCGGAATAAAAGACGGCATTGAATGGAGGCAATTACTTACTACAATTACATGATCGACCCTCAAATATTACAAGAGGAGGGAAAAAAGAAAAGGAGAGCAAGAAATAAAAGGAGAGGTCTAGGTGGGATAGAAAAATCCAGAGACGCATAGGGGCAAGAGGCAGAACTGAAATTTTTCTCATCATACCTACTGAATTCATCTACCACGTTATCCACATGTACACATGCTCAGCTGTATTTTTAAGTCCCCTATACAGGTTCTATCTTCTACATATGCATGAAGAAAATAGGTAAAATCTCCTAGCAATGGTGCATAAAGCATGTATAGAAAGAGGGAAATTTTGCCTGCATGGCAAAAATAGCTTATCCAAGGGCTTTATGGAGGAGAGGTACAATAATAAAATGCAAAGCACACATAGCAGTATTAACAGAACTCAGTTTTCCATTTTCTGCTGCACTTACTACTTGCTCCTCAGACTTATATATGTATTATTGATCCACAGATGGATTCCTAAGATGCCTGATATGTCTGATAACCACTGAACTCTTCTATTACCCTGCCAAATAGGAGCCAATTTATTCTCCTGATAGTTCTTCAGAGGACCAAAATCACTACCTGTACTGTGCCATTACCCAAGCTGCATTCTGCAATCAGTGTCCCATGTCATCATCTGATCTGGGAACTCCTTGTGATGTTACTTGACCTGCAATCCTCAGCTTGTTATTTGATCTGGAATCCCTGTGGTGTTACCCAAGCTGCATCAGTCAAACCTGTATGCAACTCATGTTGGTACACGATCTGCCAACCTTTTCTTAATCTGTGTTTTTTCTTGATCTGCATCTTGTATTGTTACCCAGTCTGCATCCCCTCATGTTGTTACCCCATATGTGTCTCTTGTGGTCTTACCCAAATTGTAGATACAATATTTGCAACCCCCATGTTGTCCCCTGCTCTGCCACCTGCTTGTTGGTACTCACTCTGCACCTTTGTTACCTGACATGTAGTCTCAGACATTACCTGACAGTCTCAGCCTCAGACATTACCCAATCTACACCCTCTATGTCATACCCAGTTAACACCCCCTGTGACATTACCCAATCTACATTCCCTATGTCATACCCAGTTAACATCCCCTGTGACATTACCCAATCTACATTCCCTATGTCATACCCAGTTAACACCCCCTGTGACATTACCCAATCTACATTCCCTATGTCATACTCAGTTAACACCCCCTGTGACATTACCCAATCTGCATTCCCTGTGTCATACCCAGTTAACACCCCCTGTCTCATTACTCAATCTACATCTCCTATGTCATACCCAGTTAACATCCCTGTGGCACTACCCAATCTACACCCCCTATGTCATACCCAGTTAACATCCCCCATGTCACTACCCAATCTGTGACTCCTGTATTTTTACCCAAACTACATCCCCTGTGTAAGTACCCAATCTGTGACTCCTGTATTGTTACCCAAACTACATCCCCTGTGTAAGTACCCAATCTGTGACTCCTGTATTTTTACCTAATCTACATGTTAGCTAACTGTCAAGCTTGTTCTTGATGGAAAAGTAAGTTAAGGATAGACAGTCTCTGAAGAGCAGACAGCTATGATCCTGTCCAACCCCATTAGAAAATGCACATTTTCATACCACACCTTTCGATCATTCACCCAGTTCTGCTCAAGCGTTGCCTTTTTTTGCAAGTTTGCAAAGCTGACAGACCAAAATGGCTAAAAAAATTATGAATATAAGATGCTGAAAATGGTTAAGGGCCAAAGTGCAGGAAATGCAATAAGAATCAAGTCCTATAATTCAATTTAGTGTTCTCGGTCAAATGATGGTTAATAATTCAATTCACCCAGACTCCCAAATCTCTCATCAAGAATTCCTTCTGCACATTTAATGCACACGAGTCAGGAGAATTTCCTCTGCTCCACCTTTCGGAGTTATCAGTATGCAACTTGGCAATGAGGAAGAAACAGGAGTGCAACACAATGCCCCGTGATCCCTTGCAGTGCTATTGCATCAACTTCACCCAAATCACAGAACACATATTTACATCGAAGGGATAGCACATAAAATTTTGTTTAAACAGTATTTGAAAAAAGACAGTGCTTCCTGTTTTTCAAGTCTGGTTCATCACTAAATGCAGCTTTTACCTCTTTACATTTCATGCAATTTTATTATGTCTACACTGTAATGATGAATCTTATAGACCTAAATGAAATCCTAAATGAGTCTTCTTATTTAAGAAAGATCAAAACCATAAGCCCGCTATAGCACTGCTGGAGCAGGCTATAGTGCTGAGCTTTTGGGCTCTATGGTTCTGATGTTGTTCTAAGTACCTGCTGTTTTCCACCTCGTGTTGTTCTTTAAATTGCTCCTTTGTTCTCCTGGTCCTGACATGTGAGTCAATTCTTATCTGGCGAGGGGAGGACTGAAAAATAAAATCCTTTTTTTTTCTGTCTTTAATTGACAAAAAAAACTCTTAAAATGCTCTATCATAGTCATTGTAGAGAGACTGAATGAGACAGAGGGTGAACGAGAGAGAGAGAGAGAGAGAGAGAGAGAGAGAGAAAGCTGGCATCAGAGATAGCCACAAAAAGCCTGAGGTCATCTCAGCAGGTGAACAAATTATCTACAAACAAATAACACAAAACAGCCGACTGCCCATAGCAGCACAATAATGAATATGTGTACCATGTAATTCAAAGGCTTTTTTTCACAGGAAAAATGAGGATGTGAAGACAGCGAGTAACACAGCAATAGGCGATGACTCCCATGGTCCCTCAGCGCTAAAATTCTGAGATTTGTAAAACATGGTCAATTTTGACAGCAACACAGCACATGACTGAGACACGGACGATGTACTTGATATGTGCACAAAAACATACACGGATGGTTACAGCTGTACACCAAATAATATGTCTGTGTAACTTGAACAAAATGAAATTGCAGCCAAATCCTGAGCACTACCGAAGTCCTGAATGATGATAACATCTGGGAGGGGGCAAATACTACATTCACACCAGCTGCTTTTTTTTTTACCTTGCATTGGTCAAATTGCTTTTTGTAGAACATTAGTTGATATAGGCACGTCCTATCTTTAGATTACGGCTAGTTTCTATCTTTAGATTACAGCTGGTAGGGCTGTCCTCGCAATTTAGCAGCTGAACATACACTGACATACCAGAAATCCATATGCAATCCTTAGCAACACCACCTATGCTTGTCATTGGTTGCATCCGACATTGTATATATAAAGCGATAGACATCTATGGAAGTTTCTAGAGCTGTTTCTGCCTTGAGAATGGCAAGTTATCACGATTTTGTCATTTTCAATGCAGTTTAATAGTCGGAGCTTGTGAAAAGGATCACAGCATTTTGGAGGTATAACCTTGAGAAGTTTGGATTTTCACTTACAAGCATTTTAAGAGTGTACTGTGACTACAAGAAATCTGACTTACGACAGCAGCGTGGCCGTAAAAAGACTGGGGCCTCAACAAACATCAGCGTGAGGACTGTGCAACCAAGATCCTGTGGGGGACCTACCAAGTATTAACTGCTATACCAGTTTTTCTGGTACTTCAGTGTATACTAAGCCTGTGACATGGTAACAAATCAGATGCCTTCCAGCTAAATATTCTGGAGAGAAACATTTGTGTATAAATTGCATTCTTGTAATGCATCATTGTCTGCTTTTTTGATGTACCTAAATAGAAAAAAAAATCCCTGTTTTATTTTGATTATATCAAACTCTTCACGCCTTCAAGTCATGAATACATGGAATACACATTTTGTTACATGGCTGCTGGTGTGAATGCAGGGATATAAATGTTTCCTTCAAGACACTTCAAGCCAGCCAGTGCAATTTTTCAAAAGATTATAGGGCATCTGAACATGTCTGAACAGAGCTAACAGAGTTATTATGTATTCGGCTAGCATCGATCTGATCAAAAGGGAAAACTCTCTGCCTTGGATGGCTGTGGGGTCATTGGGGTTCGAGCTGATTGTTTCACAATGATGGAGAGAAATCTTACACAGTTGCACCACTCTAAACCCTTGAATATGTCATTTTGTCCAGATAAGATGAGACACATACTGTGAAGAATGACAGTAGCTCCTCTCTCCCTGATGACACTGTGGTAAATCCATTTGCATTAAGGCCAGTCTTTGACTGAATACTGATTATGAGTCTCTCGGCTCTGATTCTACTCTTTGCAAATTACATGCACTTTTCAGGCAAGTTCGGACACCCTTTGGTACATTGCCATGGTAACAACACAGCTGCACGGCTATTTCAGGTGCCTCGTATTACCATATCAATGCTGAATGAGACCTTTTCATGAGCTAACTCGAGGTTAAGAGTCTAATTCCAGTTCTTTCTCCAATCAGTATTCCTTTAAAGAAGCCAGGGGCAATCAAGCCCAGAGGTGAGATAGTTAAGTGCTTACCTTGGTGAGATATCACACCCCTGCTGCATGAAGGCTCCCAGGGAGAACCAGAGACTGTTGAAGATGCCGAACTCGTTGGGGGGCTGGTCACTGGGCGGACCGTCGGTGCCCTCTTCGGGCTCCTCGGTATGCCATTCATACGGGCTGAAGCGGCTGACCAGGAAGAGCACCACGCTCACGCCAATGTAGGCGAACACGATGCACATCCAGATCTCGTAGGCCAGTGGGTCCAGGAAGGAGAATACACCTGGTTTGGACTTCTGAGGCTTTTTGATCATGATGGATATGCCTAAGCTCATGAAGGGCTTAGAGAAGTCAATGACCTCCTCCCGGACCAAGGTAATAGTCAAAGGGGCCACAGCGATTTCCGCTTTCTGAAACATGCAAGTACATTCATCAGGACATTATTAGAGGGAGAGATAAGTACAAGTCATCTTCCTACTATAGGAAGTGATGCAGTTAATTAATGTCCATATTTGGCCTTGCTTTATATCTGTTTGAGATACCAGCATGTTTTAAATTAGTATCAAACTGCAGAACTATCCCAAGCTTCTTCTACACTATATCTATAATGTCCACTAAATTACAGAAAATGATGAATGATATTCACAACCACTTTTTCTACACTTAATTAACAGCAAATCAGGCAACTGACTATCCACCACAAGGTCTGTAACAATACTTAATATACTGAAGTACCAGAAAAACTGGTATACATAATACATAACAGCACCTATGCATGTTATAGACTGCATACACCAGTGCATATATAAAGCGATAGACATCTAAGGAAGCTTCTAGAGCTGTTTCCTCAATGAGAATGGCAAGTTATCACGATTTTGCGATTTTCAACGCAGTTTAATGGTTGGAGCTTGTGAGATGGGTCAGAGCATTCTGGAGGTAGAAGCAAACTTTTGCTGTATTTCAAGGGTGCACTGTGACTACAAGAATTAAAAAGACTTTGGGTGACTGTGACCAGCGTCTGCTGGCAAGAATTGTTTCATGTGATAGAAATTCAATGCTGGGACCTCAACAATAGTCGCAGTTGCACCTCTCTTTTTAAAGTCCCCCAAATATATGTGTTATTAGTTTAAATTGTCAATAGTTTTTGTCTCCATATTGACGATGTAATGAAAATTGAGGCACTAGGACCTGGGGGAGGCTATACTGACCCTGAGCACCTATCACTCTGTGCCACTTTACTAAAATACTGAACACGCTGCGTGTGAGGGAGAAGGGCTCTGTGTGAGTGGAGGGAGGAGGCTGTCTGAAGGCGAGTGTCATTTCAACACAAAAATAAAAAAAATACATTAATTGAATGTCTGTTATATAACATATAACATTAATTAACCAAAATGAAAACTCATTGATGCACTAGTGGTAATTGCATTATGTTAGCGAGGAAATTTTATAATGAATATAAAGTTAACCTACTGAAAAAAAACAATTAAAGTTTATGTATTAAACATTGCAGTATTTAGGGCAGACATGAATAGATGGATTGTTCTCTCTTGATTTTATGACTGGTTATTTTACAGATACCTGTTTATAATAAGTTAATCGTTGATAAGTCAATATTATTATTCTACCTGTAGATGGAGATAGGAAACTTTTTTTTGTAACGGCAGCAGCTCCTGCAAATATACAGTATAAATAAAACAAATGAAGTTAAATAAAGTTGGAAAAAATGGAAAGAGGCTGTGACTGTGAATGGACTGAAGAAGCAGGTTTGATGGAGGTTAGTGATCAAGAAGAAAGAAAGTTAGTGGGCTTTGTTTAAGCCAGATAGTTAGTTTGATTATATAGATTTGTTACTCATTCTAGGCATAAACTAAAGGTTTTCTTATAATGAAAGTTATTTGATGTATTTACTGGATTTAAGAAAAGGCTGTATTCTCAGTATGTGAGTATTTAGGACCTGATACTGCATGTAACATTGCTTGTGTTTTTGCTGATCTGTACCTCTTGTTAGTGGATGGACAGTAGTTAAGTCATATAATATCTGTACCTAATACACACTTTGAGTGACGTCTCATCAAAGAAATTTGCTTCTATTTCTCCTAGGCAATTTCTCCTAATAGGTGTACATTTTTAATTTTGTGTTAGTTTCATAATGTGGATGTTTTTAAATTATTAGATTAATAATAGATAATTAATAAAAAATTAGAGTTGGTCAATTATACGGTATACTGAAATACCAGAAAAAAAATTTATATAATAAAATTTATATAATCAAATACACCCTTGAAACGCTGGAATGTGAAAATCCAAACTTCTACCTCTGAAATGCTATGACCCATCTCATGAGTTCCAGCTATTAAACCGTGTTGAAAATCGTAAAATCACGATAACTTGACATTCTCAAGGCGGATCCAGCTCAAGAGGATTCCATAGATGTCTATTGCTTTATATATGCACTGCCGGATGCAATCAATGACATGCACAGGTGGCTTTGCTATGGATTTTGTATAGTCTCCAGCACCAGTTTTTCTGGTACTTCCGCGTACGTTCAATACACTGAATATCTAAGGAATCAAACACATACACACCAGCAATTTGCTAATCTTTATAAATAAAAGAAAAAACATCATTACAGAACGACTCTTCATATGTCTGAACAATTGATTTAATGTTGAAATGGAATGTGCACTAAAGAAGTTCCTGTTTCTCACTTATGTTCTCAATGTATAACGTAGAAACCAGAAAGTGCAGTGTTCTGTCGTGAAGCCTTTCTCATATCTGAAAACATACAGAATCCTTCCATATTAACTAAATGTCTCCTTACAAAAAAGCTTCAGAATATCAGTTATTACACATTTACTTAGTTTATTGTTAGTCTTAGGTTATGTGGTGCATGTTAGGTTAGGTTAGGTTAAGTCTCTGGGTTTGTTATTACTACAAAACTTCAGTGAACGAGATGAAAGCTGTGATTTGCCTCGGAACAGTTTGAACCTGTTGGGCTGCTAAAATGTATATTAGAGAATAATCCCTACTTTTTCCAACTCGTTTTGCAATGTCTCTATTTGGACAAGGCTTTGAAAGTTAATGATGGAAAAACTACAGAACTAAACAGAGGGGTTTCGTTCTGAGCAAGCAGGATGACCCAATCAATTCAGAGAAATGTGTTTACAGCGAAAGATGGAAAAATGGCTAGAACTATGGTCTGAAAGCAAAGCTGGCCAGACCTGATTAATGACTGCGACTTAGCAACACACTCAACCTTACCCGGGTTTTGCACAGGTCAAAACTAATCCAAAAAATAAATTAATCTTTAGCGTTATTGGGTAACGTTCTGAAAATGGATCCCTTTGAAGGGTTATGCTGTATAAATTACACCCAACAAAAATCAAGACTTGCCATAGCGTTGCATTAATGTATACGTCAGCTTGCAAAAGGTTGCTTTTCACCGAGGGAAGGATTGACACACACTTGCACTGTGAGCTTAGCCACAACTTAAGGATTAGGAGGAAAAGTGCTGACATTTTCTGCCGCAAATCTGCACGACGTCTCTGCCAAAGCAGATTATTCTTCATAGGAAGAATGTTACTAAACAGACCGACGCCTTTTATGGCACAGAACACGGACACTGACTTCCCATGAACTGATTATTTTAGCCCAAAGTACAAACTTGCATTTTTGCTGCATATGGAAATAGAGCTAAACCTCTTGAACTCCCCTGGATCCCACTCAGAGCCTTAAGGATTTCATTTCACCATAAAATTCATGAAATGTAACTAGCTGATACAACAGAGGAAACCTACCAGAGATCAAAAGATTTTTAAACAATGTTTTAAACAATGGCTTTCAATGGTGGAGAGATATTTCCGCTTAATGTCAGTTGAGCTTTAGCTGTCTTTCACGGCATTTCTCAGTGTGCACTGTTCTCATCGCACTGCAAAAAAAGTTCAATATAAGGACAACACAAGTTCCTCACCGCACACATACACACACCCACTGATCAAAATTAAAACCACCTGCCTAATATTGTGTAGGTCGCCTTGTGGCACCGAAACAGCTCTGATCCGTCAAGACACTTGGGCTGTACTTGGGAAATACAATACTGTACTTGGGCTAAAAAATATTTAGGCAGGTGCTACATATCAAAGTAACATCCACATGAATGCCAGGACCAAAGGTTTCCCAGAAGAACATTGCCCAGAGTATTGCAACTTCTCTGCCACCTTGCCTTCTTCCCATAGTGCATTCTGGTGCCATCTTTTCCCCAGGTAAGTGACACATGCATGCACCCAGCCATCCACATGATGTGCAAGAAAGCATGATTCATCAGACCAGACCACTTTCTTCCATTGCTCCATGGTTCAGGTCTGATGCTCTTGTGCCCATTGTAGATGCTTTTGGTGTTATACAGGGGTCAGCATGGGAACTCTGACTGGTCTGTAGCACACTGGTCTGTCCCACACAAAACAAGCTGTGATACACTGGGTATTCTGACATCTGTCTATCATAACCAGCATTAACATTTTAAGCAATCTGTGAAGCAGTAGCTCTTCTGTGGGAGTAGACCAAACTGGGCTAGCTTTCACTCCTCATGCACATCAGTGAGCCCTGACTGCCCATCATATTGTCGCCGGTTCACCAGTTGTCCTTCCTTGGACCACTTTTGGTGGGTACTAAGCACTACATACCAGGGACTCCCCACAGGCATTTGTAGCCTAATATATCCCACCCCTTGTCAGGAGCCATTTTAACACGATTATCAGTATTATTCACTTATATATACTTCTACCGCAGAGCATCCATTGCGAACTTTCTACCGCAGAGCATCCATTACGGTTAGACAATGAAACTGAAACACCTGTCATTTTAGACCACAATAATTTATTAGTATGGTGTAGAGCCTCCTTTTGTGGCCAATACAGCGTCAATTCGTCTTGGGAATGACATCTACAAGTCCTGCACA
>JAOVYV010000019.1:14956026-14974253 GCA_025674545.1 Hassar affinis
GAAAGGAACTCTTAATGCTTCAGCATACCAAGAGATTTTGGACAAATTCATGCTCCCAACTTTGTGGGAACAGTTTGTGGAATTTTTGCCCATTCATCCAGAAGAGCATTTGTGAGATCAGAGACACAATCCAAAAACACAAAACACAAACTGTGCTAGTTTATCCTTAACTATAAGGATTTTGGTGATTTTGGTGTTTGGTGGAGCTCAGTGCTCTGTGTGGGCCAGTCAAGCTCTTCCACACCAAACTCTACTCAACCATGCCTTTATGGACCTTTCTTTGTGCACTGGGGCACAGTCATGCTGGAATAGAAAAGGGCCTTCCCCACAAAGCTGGAAGTATAAAATTGTCCAAAATATGTTGATATGCTATAGTTTTCACTTCACTGGAACTAAGGGACCTTGGCCAATGCCTGAAAAACAACCCATAGCATTATCCCTCCTCCACTAAATGATGAAGTCAGGCAGGTAACCTTTTCCTGGCATTCGCATTCCAAACCCAGACTCATCCGTCAGACTGCCAGATAGAGAAGCGTGATTCATCACTCCACAAAACATGTTTCCACTGCTTTAGAGTCCAGTGGCGGTGTGCTTTACACCACACCATCTGATGCTTGCCATTGGGCTTTGTGATGTAAGGCTTGCATGCAGCTGCTCAGCTATGGAAACCCATGCCATGAAGCACCCGGTCAAATATTTTTCTGCTTTTTTTTCATGTTAATGCCAGAGGAGGTTTGGAGCTCTGCAGTTACTGAGTCAGCAGAGCCTAACATATGCGCCTCAGCACTCGCTGACCCTGCTCTGCAACTTTACATAATCTGAGTTGCTGTGAATCCTAAATGCCTCCACTTTTCAATAATATCATTCACAGCTGATCGTGGAATATCTAGTAGTGAAGTAATTTCACGAACTGACTTGCTACAATGGTGGCATCCTATTACAGAACCACACTCAAATTCAATGAGTTTGTCACAAAGACCCAGAATGGCAGACTGCATGGCTAGGTGCTTGATTTTATATACCTGTGGCTACGGGAATGAATGAAGCACCTGAATTCAATGATTAAGAGGTGTGTACTAATACTTTTGTCCATAGAGTGTATGTAGATGATCTCAGCTATTTTGCAAAGTAATATACTGACAAATTCACTTACTAGCCTCTCTATAGTATTCTGTAAATGCTGTGTAATAGGAAAGTATTTATGAGTAAAGAATGCAAGTCTCAACCCATTGATGAATTCTGTTAGTTTAAGAGACCAACAATGTCATCGGAAAGATAAAGAGTTTGGAAATATTTGTAGGATATATTTGACTTGTCTGAGATGGTTACTAGTTAGCTAGAATCATGGCTAATGCAAGTGTCAGACACCAAATATGTCCCAAAGACAAGTGGATGAGCTTCCACATGGTATTCAGTAATACAGTGTAACAGGAAAATTATACAAATGATTTTCTGATGCCAAAGAGGTATTGATCTACCACAACTGGAATAAATAACATTTTGAGGAACAATTCAATAGTGAGGGATATCAACCAGGAACCAGAGAAAATGATTTAAGAATAGCTAGTAAGAAATGCTAAATACTGAAAACTCCTATTGATTGTAGTGAAGAACCTCCTAACAGATGTATCTGAATAAATGATAATGGTGTAAGTGTTCGTTGTTTCAATGAACAGCAAAAAGATCACACCATGCATGTTATGTACATTTACAATACATCCATATTCAACCTATTTGTTTTACCCCTAAATGTACGCTCCTGCCAAATCATCCCATGCACAGTTTCATAATGCATGGATCATTACTGTTCTTGCAGAGTCCATCCATCGCTCGGTTGCTTAATGAGGGCTGGGCTTTGTCTTTGCTTGTGTTTGTCTGTGGCTCAGTTTCTCATCGTGGAGCTCATTTCATCTGGGGAAGCGCCTGTCCACTGCTCAGCATTATTGCTTTTTTTTTTTCGCTTCAGATCTCTCTGTGTCTGTCCATGCCTTAATATAGGGAGGGGGCTCGGTTTTCAGCTTGGCAGTGTCCTTTCTTCTTTCTGCTCAGTTTCTTAAATAAGGATTCTTCAACACGGGCTGAAAAGAGGAGCATTGGCTTCAGGTGTGACTCTCCCATTCCTTGCTGTATCAACATCCATACCTTCTAGGTTACATACTGTAATTCACCTAGTGTGTGTGCATATACGCTATACACTATACATGCTACACACTATACACAAGAGTTACAAAATAAAAGTGCAATGCAGTGCTACAGCATTTTTGTGTGGAAAGAGATCCACTTCATGCACTTCATTCTCTCTCTTTAAACGAACGATTAAAAAAAAAACAACATAACATTGACAGAACAAATTTAAACAGCACATCCTGGGCACCATGTAGGGCAGCCATGACACCTTCTGACAAATGACAGAGGCAGATGACACACACATTCCTGCGCTGTTGGGAAAATGTTATTCAGCAAATGTATGGACCAAAAAAGATGTATATAGGAGCGCCAGATCAAGGCACAGCAGGACTGGATAAAGATGACTTAGTAATCTCTTACAACAGTGATATGATTGACAGGTCTCACACACACACACACACACACACGGTATTGCTAATTTGGCATACAACATTCATCAAAATGCAAGTGCACGTAAAAGCAAGAGGCAGCCTACTCTGGCCTCTGAATGCTCATACACACAAGCAGGACACCTCATCAATTCGAAGCATTTGGATGAGAGACAAATGTTCTTTTCAAGGCTGACAACTGATCATGTATGTGAATATTGTTTGTCTAGGAACATGAGAAAACAATTGCAGTACTCACCATAATAGTCGTCACGATCACGGTCCTGTTCTCCATTCCGGACGTTTCGTTCGGAAGCAAGGCTTGGTCCTGGATCAGGACCAACTTATCAGCATCATTCCAGTAGCCAATCTGAAGACAGGACACACATAAGGTCAAAAGGGACATCTGTGTTATAGTGTGTTTATTTCTTCTGTTCTGTGATGTTGTTCTCCTTGGATTTGGAAATTGGTTGATTCTTTGGCAAAAAACCCCCACAAACATCCATAATAGCACCATAACCAGAATTTAAGCGTTTTTATCATCATGTACTGCTCAGTGAATTGTGAAAGTCTGGAAATAATACATGGCTGGACTGGTTTAATCCAAAATGTTTTCATTTACATTGAATGATAGCTATGGATGAATCATGCAGCCATGTCTGCAGGGACATGTGGATATGTCGATTTTGATTTCCGCTTGTCTTTAATAGATTACATTGATATGTTCTAAGCTAAAACCCAAAAGCTGGATGTTGGATGAATGTGTACTAGGGTTTAATCCTGAAACTACACTCCCAAATACACTGAACTCATAGCTGCTGCTATTTTAGTCTGTGTTTGTTTATCACGTGATGACAGGAACTGAAAATTAACTGAATTTTCAACTCATAATTATGAATAATTCTGGAAACTTGAAACGACCATAATTTGAACACCATGCCTTATTTGTGCATGTACATGCCATTTGTGCATGTCTTTGTTCTTATAAGGTACTGAGCAACATGACCCTGCATCTGAACACAGCTGCTGTTTGTGGATGTGCTATTACATTAAAGCGTGCTAAGCGTGATCCCACTCTACAGAGGGGGCTGGTCTGGGTGAACTTGGAAACGATGTCACCTTGTGTTATATCGTGCCGAGTGATGATGGATGAATGAGGGGGTGGGGGCAGGCTTAAGCGCTGTGCCTCCCATGTCCATACAGGAGCCAGAGGAGTGTGAGGAGCCTGCAGCATCCTCACAGCTGGCTGATTGATGCTCCTGAAAGGCTCTTGATGCATTCTCCCCCTCCCTGATCTGCCTCCCTCTATCACTCTCCATCACTCTTCCCCAGGCACGGTGCAGCCAGGAAGCCACCACACACCATAAAACACAGGGCAAACACTGAGTCTCCACAGGACACAGAACAGGTGTGTGACAGGAAGCTTTATAGTACCTACTAAAGAGCTGCATGGAAATGAGGACTGCTGGAATACCTCAGTGTTCCACAGTTATCTGCTGGGACGGGGGCCATACTAAAAATATTTCCATTGGTCATGGTCCATCAGCATGAGGAGAGGCTTAATAGTATCCCCATAGGCAGGAGTGGTAATAAAATGTGCACCAACAGTGCAGTAAAGGTGAGGAAATCACTTGTCATATTTGTCATAGCTTGCAATAGGACACTATTTAAGTTATGAAACAAACTGCTTTACATATATGAGAATACATAACCTGATTTATTAAGGAAAAGAGAAAGTACATGCAGCATAGACATTTACATGCAGCCTAAAAAAACAACAACTGGCTTAACTGGAGTAAAAATGTGTATAAACGGGATAATAAATATGTACAGACCAAAATAATTGAGACCAACCTAAAAGAAATTTCAGTCTGATCAAACAATTCATTTAATATGGTCATGGTCAATTCATTTAATAATAGCTTATTTAATAATTTACCTACATTGGGGATAGGGAGGGGATGCTGTTGGAGCTTACGGATATGTAGCTTGGGGCTGGGCCCAACGAATGTATATATGGGTAGAAGTCACAGCATCGTCGACTCCCATCATGTGGGTTTGCAGTCTAAATAGAAAGCTGCTATCTGAACTCAGTATACACAGTAGGTAAAAATTGGAGCCAAATTATGTGTAGTAGACACTGCCAGGTTGTTAGTTTTGGGAGGTTGAAGCGGATGCAAGTGGAGTGTGAATGCCGCTTATTAAAAACACAGGCAAACAGATCCAAAACAATATCCAACAACAATCCAGGAACAGGCAAAGGATATGCAAACAGCATAGGGCAAATACAAAATAACAAAAAAAGAACACAGAGAGCAAAACTAGATCAGAAACCAAAGAATCAAAACCCAGAACACAAGGCTTTGCAACAACAGACGATACTGAATGATTCACCCTGAAAAAGAAACACAAGGGTTTAGATGTACATCCTAATTGGGAGCATTGGGACCTAACTCAGACAGGTGAAAGTAAGCAAGACATATAAAGGAAACAGCCAATGAGAATACATGGGAGGGGACATGACATAAACCAACACACGGCAATGTAAAGAAACATAAAAGAACATGGAAGTCCAATCAACCATGCTGACAGCTGTGGAGCGTGCCGAGAGCCACAGTGTGCAACGTGAGGGAGTTGGTTTGTCAGTTGGTTCGTCTCTCATATTGGTCATACTTCATGCCAGAAGGATATTATGTTTATTACTAATCTGTGCAAGTAACTTTTTAGTGCTTTGAGTCTGACTGACTGAGCTGCCATTTACTAGCTAGCTGAAATTAGCCAGTCCATCATGGTAAGTTGGGAAACTTTCTTAAAATGCAATGAAAATTAAAACTGTAATTTAATCACTAAATCACTTGAACTTTTATTTAACTGATAAAAGTACAAAGAAAACATTTTCAGTGTTCACTGACAAACCTAATTATATTTTGCAAATATAAAAAAATAGACTGTGACACCTGGAACACACTGTTGGGACAGAGGCAAAATAAGACACACAGAGTAACACTGTTCTGGAAGGTTCCACAGTTAGCAGTTTAACTGGTAACAGGTGAGGTCATCAAGATTGAGTACAAAAGGAGATGAGAGAGAATTGTCATCCAGTACAAATACAATGTTTCTCAGCACAAGAATTTAGGTCTTTCACAATCTTTCTAGGACTCCATGTCTATTTCGCCAGGATTCATTCTGCATGAGTTACAACAGTGTGGCTTCGTAGACACAGAGTGTGTGTGCTTGACTTGCCTGCCTGCAGTCCAGGTCTGTCTCCTATTGCAAATCTTTTCTTTGTCCTTTTATCTCTTAAATAAAGCTTCAAGAAGCTCTAGAATTAACAAATTACAGATTTCAGTTTTTAGAAAGTGTCCCAACTTTTCTGTAAATGAGGTTTGTACAAGTAGCTAATATAATGTACCAACTGAAAATATACTGGTAAACATCCATCTATCCATCCATCCATTATCTTAACCGCTTATTCCTGTTCAGGGTCACGGGAGAGCCAGTGCCTAGCTAGCGGCATAGCGCACAAGGCACGAACAACCCTAGACAGGGTGCCAATCCATCGTAGGGCACACACTCATGCAGTCATACACACACAAGGAGCACTTTAGAATCACCAACTTTGGAAACCAAAGTACCCGGAGTAAACCCATGCAGACATGGGGAGGACATGCGGACTCCACATATAAATGACCCAGACCCCTCCACCCGGGGACTGAACCCAGGACCTTCTTGCTATGAGGCAACAATGCAACTCACCCTACTTTGAAGAAAAGAAAAAGTTGTTCTCCATGATTATCATCTATGTACTGTAGTTTTGACACCTACAGTAAGTTACCCATCTGAATGGGGAGATATCAAGGTCAGCTGCACTGAACTATTCCCAAAAATGTGGAGATGCAACCTAAAATGTAAGTTTAATAAGTTGAGGAATGAGGAAGGTGTTGAGGAAAACACATGGTAGGTTGCGTAAAAAGGGTGTTGGGGCAGATGGGGATAGGTTGTATTGGTGTTGGTATACATAGAATATAGAGGGGGTGGTGTTGGGGCATGGTGTTGGAAATGGGGTGGGAATAGCATTGGGGTGTATGAGAATGGAGTGGTGATGAGTCAGGTATAGGAGAAAGGAGCGGTTTATATGGGAATGAGGTGGTCAGGTGTTGGGGTATATGAGGATGAGGTGGTGACAAAAATGGAGCACATGAAGACAGGGTGGGTGGTTTTGAGGCATGTGTAGAATGGAGTGCAGATAACATTGGATTATGTGAGGATAGGGTGAGGATGGTGTTGAATCACATGTAGATGTGATGGAAAAGGCTTTGAAGCACAGTAAATGGGGTAAGGGTGTTCCTAGTGCAAATGGGGATTGGATGGGATGGAGGTTAGAGATGACAGAAACAGTACCTACTGATGGCAGCTTGGAAAAGGCATAATAATCTGTTAGAGATTTGAAATGTCTTAACTCTAACAAAATATCCTCCATGAATATGATAATAGTCGACTGTAGCTGTAAATTTGTAATCCTTGAGGCGATTACAAATTATTACAACTTTTTCTTCTACAGCCTTGGCTTTTCACAAAGACAGATTTATAGAGGGCAGCACACACCATTTAAATGAGAAAGTTAAGTATTTCATTTATATAAATTATATGTTACATTATTTAAAGCATTTTAATGAGTCCCTTCATTGCTAATGTGGCTATAAAATGCTTTGCTGTATAAAGAGATCCATATCTTCAAGTATGCTAGGAAGCCCTGAAGCAGTGCTGGAGACATACAAAGGGGACAATCCACATGAAAAAGGAACAATTTGTAATGTTCTTGCTAAAACAACTGGATCAAACATGTCATGGCGAATGAAAGGTTGAGAAAAGAGCGTGGATAAGACTGGAACAGCACGTGAACAGATGTAAGAAGACAGACAAGGAGACAAATCATGACAAACTGTAAACACACCAGATACACTGTATACATGCATTTTATATAGTATAGAGTAATTTATTTGAATGTGGTAAAAGCTAAATAAATCGTTCTGTATAAATACATTAAAATGGAAATGGAAAGACAAATCTGTGATTATACAGACGGCACAGAGACATGCTGCAGATCTTACTCTTCTGGGGCCGTTGCTTTTCAACTCGAACACGTCCATAGTGTAGTTGACTCGGCGGCCATAGTGGTCAAATTGGACATTTCCTGTTAATCCTTGCAGCCGGACCTGGATTGCGGCGATAAACAATGTAATTACTGCTTATCCAGCTGCTGCCTCTTACACTCCCATTACTCTGCTGCTTCAGCTTGCTCTTCAATTATTCTCCTCTCTAAGCTCAAGATTTCGCATTGCACTCTCACTATCACTCTCACCTCAACACTTTATCTAACACAACTTCACTTTACTCATCACCTTCTATTTTCACCTTTATAGACTCTCTCGTTCTTTCACCCATATATATACAACTCTTCTAGAGCTCACACCGGTTCCAGTGGGGTAAAACCATAAATATTCATTTAAGCACCCAGTGTTTATGCCCTCCTGAAGTGGACCCCATCTACAGACTAGATAAATCTGTGATGGGTGACAAATTAAATGAAAAACAAGTTGCTCCGTTATGTCGTGGGCGGAAATAGTTCTGTTGGCATGCTCTGTGCCTACTTTCCCCTTCAGAGGGAAGCTTAACTGCAAATAAATAAAAAGTTTGATGAACCATTTCTGTCTGTGAAGAGTATGGTCTCTTCTGCCCCCAATTCACAGGACACAAGGACTCACTGAATGGTTTGGTGAGAAAGGCATTGATCTTAATCATATGCTCTGGCCTCATGTTCTCTCCATTTTTTTTGGAAAAATAATCCATTAATTATCTTTGTAAATTCAGACATGGAGCTGATTTTTATTTGAATCTAGCAGCTGCATTGCTTAACGGTGCTTTGTCAGTTAAGCAGCCCAACCTAATAAGCTACCATAGCTACACTATATGGCCAAAAGTATGTGAACAGCTGACCATCAAAACCATTTGTGTTCCTTAACCAAACTGTTGCCACAAAGGTGGAAGCACACGGTTGTAAAGGGCAGCTTTGTATACTGTAGCATTACAATTCTCCATTAACTAGAAGCCAAAAAGGGCCCGAACATGTTGCTCCATGGCAACGAGGCGGTGCAAAAGAGCATTCCATGAAGACATGGTTTGCCAATGATGGAGTGAGAGGATCCCTGACCTTAACCCCACTGAACACCTTTGGGATGAACTGGAACAACAAATATGCTCCAGGCCTACTCACCCAGTGTCAGTGCCTGACCTCACTAATGCTCTTGTTGCTTAATAGACACAAATCCCAACAAATGCTAGTGGAAAACCTTCTGAGACGACTGGAAGTTATTATAACGGCAAACGGGGGATGCTCAAAAAGCACACAAGCGGTTGATGGTCATGCGTCCACAAACTTTTGGCCATAGAGTGTAGCTAGTGTGGCTAGTTAAATTAGCAAGCCAACTAGTGATTCCTCAACTATCATTTGTCAAATTGGCTAACTTGTTACTCAGCTACCAATATTGTAAGCAAAGCTAAACAATACACAACCTGGACTCAGCTATTCTCACTTTAGTTTTTATTTACTTCTAACCACAATTTAGTTACAGCTAAGTAGCCTGACACAAGCTTCTGATATACATAATCATGTTTGACGGATTTAAGCATGTAGTTTTACCCCTCTTTACCTCTCAGTAATCTGCTCTTTCCTACTCCTTCCACTTTCTTGCTCGGCATACCTGTTTTAGTGTGCGCTCCATGTCAATGCCTTGGTTCCATGGAGCTGCCGGGTTTGCCAGGCAGTCTCCTGCATTGCCCCTGCGTGAGATGTCCACTTTTTGCCTGCGCAGGTTCCTGAAGGCTTCTGCCATCACCATCACTCCGTCGTACGTCAGAGCGGAGGTGTACTGCATAGAGAAAAGGTCTGGTAAAGGTCATCGAAATACCAAGCATTCCGTATAGCCCTTGTCCAAAAGCACACCACCTCCACCACTACAGCTTCTAATTACGAAATATTATAGTTTACCTAAAATAAGTTGCTAAATAACTTTGCTAGCTTCTTTATACCAGTTAATTACCACTAAATAGCCAGCTATCTGGGTTGTGTCCTGGTCAGTGCTGGAAAAAGTATTCATATGCTTACCTTAAGTAAAAATACCAGTACAGCAATGTAAAAAATATTCCATTCCAAGTATGGATGGAACGTAAGTAAATGTACGTAAGCATCAGCATCAGAATGTAGTTAAAGTATTAAAGTAAATATTGGTCCCTCTGGTTGATATTTTTGTCCTTCAGGCCATTAGACTGTTTAACTCACCAATCCACAATCCTATGACTTTCTATACAGGACATCTTAATAGACATACCTCCTATATATTTGCATATTTTGCACTGTACCTTTACATACCTTTACACTGGTCTACACTGTTTACATTGGTCAATGGCACTACCTCCATCACACAGTGATTTTTTTCTTATATATATCTACTTTCTTTGTTCTTAATGTATTTCTATATCATACTCTACAGAATGGGCCATTTATATGGATACACCTAAATAAAATGGGAATGGTTGGTGATATCAAGTTCCTGTTTGTGGCACATTAGTATATGGCAGGGGGTGTTGAACATGGTGGCCATTTTGAAGTCTTGGATCCATTTTGGATCCAACTTTATTTTTTCCAATGGGCAGAGGGTCATGTAACGCATCAAACTTATTGAGAATTTCACAAGAAAAACAATAGTGTCCTTGGGCGTAACATAGCTTAACATAACTTCATAACATTCTTTCATGAGTTATTTACAAGTTTATGGCCACTTATAAAATGTGTTCAAAGTGCTGCCCATTGTGTTGGATTGTCAATGCAACCCTCTTCAATGCATTTCTTCCCATTGGAAAAAATAAAGTTGGATCCAAAATGGCCGACTTCAAAATGGCCACCATTGATCAACACCCATCTTGAAAAGTTTCCCCCTCCCATTTACTAATGTGCCACAAACAGGAAGTTGATATAACCAACCATTCCCATTTTATTTAGGTGTATCCATATAGATGTCCCACCCTGTATTTAATTTTTACTCCTTTATTTGCATTTTATACTTTTTTATACTCCTTGATTTAGTTATATTATTCTATTTCATGTTCACATACATGTCTTTAAATACATTTTATAGCTTATAGACACAGTTTATAGATATACAGTTTATAGTTTATGCATACAGTTTATAGATACAGTTATAGATTTTTTAAATATAATTTTTGGTGTTGTCTTTACCTTATTTTTATATTTTGTATTTTATATTTTACTCTGTATGTGGAATGGCTACTCGTGCCTTGAATTTTCCCCAGGGGATCAATAAAGTATCTATCTATCTATTATTAAATATGACATAATTAGATAATACTGAAGCATCAGTGTGTAAGCTAAGCGCTATGGAGCTACAGTTTGAACTACTTCATATGCAGTTTTACATACAGGGACACCAGATAAATCTGAGGGGTTGTGAGACGATTCATGAGACAGGAAAAAGAAAAAGGAGACATTTGAACCTTTATTGAAATGTTTAAAAAAATCACTATTTGGTGGTGCTGTTACCAGCTCATAGACATCAGATGTTAATCTTTGGCTGTGTGGTGTATTTTAAAAGCTTGTTATCTTATCCATTGTGGAAAATCTCCATCTTAAAAGGAAGTAGGAACTAAGGCTGTCAAATAAATGTAGTGGAGTAGAAAGTACAATATTTCCCTCTGAAATGCAGTGGAGTGGAAATGTAAAGCAGCATAAAATGGAAATACAATACAAAGTAAAGTACAAGTGCCTCAAAATTGTACTTAAGTACAATACTTGAGTAAATGTATTTAGTTAGTGTCCACTGATTCAGTTATTGTCTTGGTAGGTGGATAGTTTCCCTAATGTTGCTGAAGTACATTGTGTAATTAAAGCTGGAACTGTATGCTAAAGACTATGTTAAAATAAAAAGGAGAATCGAAAAGTCTAGCGCTGTCATAAGCTCAGGTTTTGATTGGCTGATGAAACTGTAGCCTGAGTCTGGCTCTTGTTATCCTGAAAAATCAGTTGATATATGGTATAAAGTCACATTGTATATGTTGTGATTTGTTTGTACAAACGATGCTTGGCTGATAGCGTTTTTATGGTAGATGTGCTTCTCCACTGAAACTCTATAAGGAAATCTGCATTATTCTAGTGTAGCAACAACGATCAGACATATACAAAGCATCTGAAATAAGATAAGCACTGTAGAAAAGGGTCAGGAATTGACAGAGTGCTGAACTACAGCACTGTGTCTTAAATAAGGAGACAAATGAGTGAAATTTGCTGGCTCAAAATGCTTCAAAAGACAAAGTACTGAGCAGGACAATTCACTGCATTTGCTGGCTCAGATAAAGAACAGCTGCATTACAGAAATAACGTCGTGCTTCTGTAGCACAAAAAAAAAGGTTCAGCGAGTGTGTCAGCATGAACAAGAGAAAACAAGCAAATGGGGAATAGAGAGAGGAGATGATGTGCAAACGCACGTTGAGTTAGACTCATACCAGCTTGTCGACTGACGTTTTTTTTAAAGTTAAATTGCGTGCATGTTCAGATTCTGGGGGAGGGGCTTGAGGAGAGAAGGGCACTGCATTACAGTGCCTACACACATCTGTCTTGCTGTCTAGCTGTTGACAAAGCAGGCAAAGAAATGTGTGGATGTGCGTATGAGACGTGTGATATGACGATATGACTCACCTCTCTCTCTCGCTCTCTTTGTATCTCTCCTTCTCTCTCTCTCTCTCTCTCTCTCTCTCATACGTAAAGCTAATTGAACACTGCATGAATTGCCAATATTCAAGCTCCACACTTCTGCCCCTAGCCCCCTAACAGGGTATGCAAATGAAACTGTCAGTCTTTAAAGTGGATTTTACAGAAATATGTGTTTTATTACAGGCGGTCTGCAAGTTAAACACGTTTAAGCCTTTTAAATGCCACTTCAAAGCCCAAATTTGCAGAACCAAATATTTTTGCAGATTTACCAAATACAAAAGTAATCAAAACAACACACAGAATAATAATCTATTAGTGTTTTATTCAGCATCAAGGGGGAAAAAAACACGACAGCCCCTAGGTGTGAATAAATGTGCCGTGTGTGTGAAAACATAATGTGTATTCTCAACTCACATCCAGTGTTCCTGGGATCCAGTGTGACCCTGACCAGGATAAAGGAGTTACTGAAGATGAATGAATTAAAATTGAATGTTAAAATGACACTAAATAACAAATTTAAGGAACTTGATTTAAATGGTAATGGTCACTAAGCGACGAAGAGAAGCTGTTTTTTTTGTTATTTTTTTAGAATCATGCATTTTTTCAATTCAAAGTTCAAATACCTGTTTCTCTCAAAACATGACTATAATCACGCTGGTATTTGGTGTTTTGCATCTGCTAATCTTTACTAAAAACATAGCTGGCATCAGCCAATCAGCTTTCAGCAGGCACTGCACAGAGGAAGCACTGAACTACTGCCACAACACTATGGTGTCTTTAGTGTTCTATGCAGCTTGGTAAACAAATTGGCCAGTGTAGATGTTATATGCAAATGGTGCTTGTACCCCGCATTTATTGTTATAATTTGGTGCCAGACAGTACAGGGAACCCAGCAACTGCTGTAATTTATTGGTGATATTATTTACACCAATGTCACAGAACTGTAACTTTCCTCTCGAGTGCTGATTGGTCAGAGCTAAGGTTAGGCTTTTGCATAATGCTGAAATTAAGTAATTATTATACAGTAATTCCCTGCTGAAAATGAATCCAGCGTTGCATTTTGGAGAACAAATTTGCTTTCAGCGTGTCTGCTCCGTGAACCAGCTACTCTGACCTGCTCCTGCTACTAAACTCAGTTTTAATCCGCTCTTCTCAAGTGAATAACGTTTCCACCTTTTCTTTCTGCCCCTCCTTTTCCATACCTCACTGTTCAGCAGCTCTTTTCTGTTTGAAGGCAGTTCAAAGCTTTAGGAAATGGTGTAAGAGGTGAAGGATTGCTAGCACAGATTTTCCTTTACAAACAAAAACAGTGAACCCGTGGAGAGACCTCAAGACAAAAAAAACGTCAGATTGTCAGAGGAGGTGTGGGAGACAGACAGAAGCGCATGTGAGAGAGGGAGAAGATGAAGAAAGCAGGAGATGCGTAGAGACTAGCACAGCACTGCAGTCATGTATTAATTATCAATGATGACGGGAGTTCATTATGTCCTCCAGGCCAGGAGGCAGATGTTACATCATTCCTTTAGATTCATTAGAGAGGCTTTGGGGTGATGCAGAGGAGAAAAGCAGCCTGCCGTTAGCTCCAGGGTGGGAAGGAGGGGGGGGTTAAAGAGAATGCATTCAGCCCCATTCATCCTGCAGTAATGCCCCCCGTTTCTTCTGGACCTCTGCGGTTAGGAGAGGGGCACAAATTTATCTAAGCCGTTAAACGAGAGGACTGAGCCGGCTGCAGCTGCTGAGGATTCAGATGATGAAGAGGATAGTGCAGACTTCAGGGACTCCGAGAATAGCCGTGGCACCAAAAGAGCTTCAATTAAGTGCTAGGCGAGCATTGAGTGTGGCTTCAGCTATGCAAATAACACGGCTTTGAGCAAACACACAGTGATGGAAAGCAGTGACAAATCCATGCTGTTAGACCTGCAGTCAGCTACAATGTGTATGAAACACAGATGTGTATGTCTATATGTGGTCAAGCACACAGACACACACAGACAAAAACACTGCTGGCCAAGTGTCCCTCTGTGAGCCGTTAAAGCCTATAACCTCTCGAGGACACAGGTCCAAGGCCTCGCCGGCAGTGTGTGCTTAAGAAAAGCCATCCTAATGCAGCATCCCTCAAGGCCACGGCAAGAGGATTTCCTTCAGCACGCCAATCTCATGGCATTTTCTACAGATTGTCTTCCTCATCAGCTCCCTTGGGGATGGGAAATCACAGAGAACAGAAAAGGACTGAAATGCAGCAGCGGCTTGAGCATCTCTGGCAATGTTACACACAGGATGGCTAATGGGAAACTGCTGATGCTGGAAGAAGCTTAATCATCGCATATACAGTGGGTCTATAATATACAGAATATTACATTTCATATGAAACTTTGGGTGATGAAATGTATGGAACAGTAGCAAACCAAGTATTCTGCTTAGTTTGGTATTATTAGTGAGTTCGGAGCTGTTCAAATCCTGGTGAGAAATCATTTCAGTTTCAGTCCTGCATTAAGTAGACTTAATGTTGAATATGTTAAAAAGTAACTGAAGAACTAAAGTGTTTTATATGTATATCTATCTATCTATCTATCTATCTATAATATATATATACACACAGGGGTGACACGGTGGCTCGCTGGGTAGCACCGTCACCTCACAGCAAGAAGGTCCTGAGGGGTTCGATCCCCGGGTGGGGCGGTCTGGGTGGTTTTATCTGGGTTCTCCGGTTTCCTCCCACAGTCCAAAGACATGCACGTTAGCTTGATTGGTGTCTCTAAAGTGGCCCTAGTCTGTGAGTGTGTGAGTAAGTGTGTGTGTGTGTGTGTGTGTGTCCTATGATGGATTGGCACCCTGTCTAGGGTTGTTCCTGCCTTGCGCCCTATGCTGCCGGCTAGGCACCAGATCTCCCATGACCCTGAGAAGGAATAAGCGGCCAAGAAAATGAATGAATGAATATCTATACACACACTAAAGTAGCAAAAAACTGGTACTGGAGCCTGTGTAAAATACCTCCTATGCACATCATTGGTTGCATCCACCAGCACGTATATAAAGCGACAGGCATCTATGAAAGCTTCTATGAGAGCTGTTTCTGCTGTGAGAATGGCTGTGAGAAAGTTATCATGATTTTGCGCTTTTCAATGCCGTTTAGTAGTTAGAGCTTGTAAGATTGAGATTGATGGTAAATACGTACCAGCTTTTCTGGCACTTCTATGTATATCTGATAGATTATCCTTGATCAGAAATGACAAACAGGAACAAGAGACAAAACAGTGAAAACGGAGAACTAGAAATCTCTTTGGGTCAGAGAACAAGGCTTGGACTATGAAGCTTGTATATGATACAGATGATATAAGAAACAAAACATAGAACAGGTGAGCACAATTGGTAAAAAAAAAAAAAGACAGGGGTGGAGACAGGACTGAAACCAAAATTCATCACATGATGCGTGTCGCCATGGGAACCACTATGTGAACAGGGAAACCATGATAGACAGTACTAGTTTTTCAGGACAAGTCTGCATCTCTATCCCTCCAAAATCTGAGAGAACTGTAGGGTTAACTGCTGTAGTGCATTGTAGACCATTACATTGATTAAGACTCAGAACTGAAAAATTTACATTCTCATTGGAATATATTTTAGCAGGACGTGGCTCATTTGAATTATGCCGTGAGTAAGTTTACCTTGGGAGGAATGTCTGAGCCGGGGTACTCTCTCTGGTCCAGCTTGTTCCAACGCTGCAGGAGTTTAATCACCATGGGATTGCTGAAGTCCACCAGCTGAAAGCCTGTCACGTTTGCCCCACCATGCATGAAACGCTCCAGATTGATGTCCTTAAAACCCTGTTGCCGTGGACAAAAGAGAGAGGAAGAGAGGAAGGAAAATATTCAAGCTGGTCTGTGATAAGACTGATTCTGTAAACATTCGTCCCCCTGCTTGCCCTCGTGAGCCAATCCCAAGGCTGTTCTGTATTGTTACCAGCGCTGCAGCCCGGAATTTGAATTAGACTTGACATCTTGAAAAGGAAAAAGATTAAGAAAGCCACAGAGGGTGGAAAGAAGAGTAAGAGGATGTGAGTTGAGGAAATATGCAGGAAGGGAGAAGAAAGAGGAAGAAAAGATTTCACTCACCAAATTTGCCATGATGTAATGGTAGCCTTTGACATGCTTGCCAACGCTCACAATCTGCAAACACAACACACACAGTCGTCACCGCTCATTCAACACCTGAATGAAGCGCATGTGCCACCAGCCGAGGGGGAAATCAGACTTCTGCTGTTTTTAATTAACAGTAATAATAGAGACCGCCTCGGCTTATAATGTTCTGTCAGTGCAGCGATATTAAGTAAATACAGCCTCTCATATCTCAAAGACATGTGACAGCAAGGGAAATGATTTTGAAAGGCAATCGTGAAAATCTGTCAGCGCATATAGAGAAAGCTTTTGCGCACTTAATCGTTGTAAATGGTTTTAATCTATTTGTTTTTTTCATCTAGTTTGTTAAGTAACACCTGCTTGTTTATAGATTTTGTATCTGTATTGTAGGATTTTAAGCACACAAGCACTCATTTGCATCCAAATGCTTACAGACTCCAGTGAGCAGAGATACAGTCTTCTTTCTATTTGCGCTTTATGTGCAATTCTGATCAGCTCTTAATTCTAGACCAGCAACTACTGTATGTGTTGACCCATTTCCAGATGTGTTACAAAAAATGGTTGCTGTGTTAAATAAAAGAGAATTTGCATTTGAATCAGTGTGACCTCAGAATACAGTGCAATTTTTCCATTTCTCTTTCTAGACATACCGTATAATAATAATCATCGTATAAAACATCCATTAGATCTCGCAAGGCACTTCATTTCAGGCTAATTTGAACATGTTTCTAGTCTTAAGAAAACAACATGCATAGTTTAAAAGGACAGGTGGTGTCAGCTGGCAGGAGGAAAAGGCTTGTCACTGAATATTTCACTGCAATTGCAACCGCAAACCATGCAGACAACAAGCTCGAAATTGCCAAAATGTTATGAATCTCTGATACAGTGCTGACCATTGTAGAAAATACTCTGGTTAGCAAAATGTTTTCTCCTGAACATGTTTCTTTATTCTGTTTGCATTCCCCTGCTCAGAAGGGGCTGAGAAGGAAGTCAAAAAAAGATCTATGCTGTACATGTATTGAATAATTGTAAATTCTACCCTATGAAGACTTCATATACACCCTCGCGATCCACTTTAAAAGGAACACCTGTACACCGGCTCGTTTATGCCGCTATCCAATCAGCCAATCATGTGGCTTTAGTGCAATGCATAACATCATGCAGATACAGGTCAAGAGCTTTAGTAGATGTTCACGTCAAACATCAGAATGAGGGAATGTGTGATCTCTGTGCCAGATGGGCTGGATTAAGTAGTTCAGAAACCGCTGTTATGACAACAATCTATACAGTTTATACAGAATAGTATAAAAAATCAACAACAAAAAAGATCTATTTCATTTCCGTGTGCTGAAACGTAGTCAGAGGGGAGTGGCTGGTCTGAGAAGATGGGAATGGTCAAATGTTGCATCATATCATCAAAATAACTGAGACAACAGCTGAAGATAAATGATTTTGTATATAGTAGTATGTAGATTTTGTTTGTTTTGTTTGATCCCTTTTAGTGTATATTTGTAGGATGTTTTTTGCCTGCAGATAATTTTAAGGCAGAAAAACACAGGAAGATCAGTCATCATATGTATATACAGGGGTTAGAAAATGAAACTAAAATACTTGTCATTTTAGACCACAATAATTTATTAGTATGGTGTAGGGCCTCCTTTTGTGGCCAATACAACGTCAATTCGTCTTGGGAATGACATCTACAAGTCCTGCACAGTGGTCAGAGGGATTTTAAGCCATTCTTCTTGCAGG
>JAOVYV010000019.1:14994673-15008067 GCA_025674545.1 Hassar affinis
CGGCTGGGCACCGGCTCCCCCATGACCCCGTAACTGGGAATAAGCGGTACAGAAAATGACTGACTGACTGACTGACTAATATTTACAGGGACTGAGTTGGTCAACGAGAGCATCCTGCATGACTGGTATTAGTACCTGTCAAAAAAACCCTATATCTCTTAAACATAGCTGTGAATCACAGAGATTAATTTGCCTGTTCAAGCACTCTGCCTTCTTATTTCAATAAACGTAAATGTGTGTGCTGTTCAGTGTCATCTCAGCCAATCCGGAATAAGTGGATCATCAGTGCATTGATGTTTGCCTTCATAATCAGATGATACATATTCATATCCTCTCTGAACAGGAATAAACAGAAGCAGTAGTGGCGGCATTTCCATTTCTCACCGAGTTCTTAAAAGGCACATCATTAAGCACAGTACGCTGACTCGCCAGTCTGCCATCCCTTTCATCATTTTCTTTCTAGTTTTTTTTTTTTTTCCGAAATCCTGACATTGTTTCCTCAGTTTATAACATATACTCTCCTCCATGCGTCATCCTCCCTTTTGCTCTTCCAAACGGCATAATGACAGGGTGTGCCTTGCAGGGAAAGACTGGCCCATTTCTCTCTCTCATACCCACACAGAGAAAACACACACCCCTCTCACACACGCACACACCATTTCTTTCACCCATCCCTACCCCC
Source organism: Hassar affinis (assembly GCA_025674545.1). Lineage (NCBI taxonomy): Eukaryota > Metazoa > Chordata > Actinopteri > Siluriformes > Doradidae > Hassar > Hassar affinis. The sequence continues at coordinate 14,995,356 of JAOVYV010000019.1, forward strand.
ATTTCTCTCTTTCTCACCTCCCTTTAGTAAAGCAAAACCTGTGCTCTAATCTCTGCTCCAGTCTTAGCCTTTCTATCGCTGGGCTTTGTCTTTCCATCTCTCCATTTTATTCACTCCGATGCCTTTTAGACTCTTATCATATCCTTCCATCTCTTTCTTCAGGATGCCATTTTTTACTCTCTGTCTTTTTTTCTGTGTATTGTTCTTCTTTGCCTTTTGTTTGGCTAGTCTCTTTGTATAACTTTCCTCTCCCTCTCTCTCTCTCTTTCTCTCTCTCTCTCTCTCTGTTCCGCTGGCTACTGTGTCTGACTCTCCAGATAACAATAGCTTGATGGTGTTACACATCTTGTAGCTAGCAGCAAGTGAAAGAGTAATTTTTAAAGGTGACTAATATGCTAGCATACTAGCTACATTTTGCTCTTATGTTTTCCTCTCAGTAGTTTCTGGACATACAGCAGACATCATTTTGTCAGACAGTCTAATACTAGCTCAGGGTGGGTGAGGATAACAATGAAGCAGTCTGACTAATGTTGCATTTTAACATGAATTAAAATTATATCTCTGCCACTCAGGCTCTTTTGAAAAGTATTAGAGCAGCACTAAGAAAAAAGGATTTGATGCAGTGAACCTCTGACGCAAGTCAAGGACCTCAGCTCACTTTATGGATGAACAATATGATGCAATTGCAGACCCTGTGACTAGTTACAAAGCTGATTCCTGCCAAGGCAAATGACTTTGCCAAGCAGCAATCCTCTTGAAGTAGTCTTGAAAATTGCCAAGAAATTGAATAGCTCCACCTGCAGTACTGAATCGCTGGACCACAATAGTACAAGGACAATGAAAAACTGAAGTATCAGTTAATGCTTGATAGGCTCTTGGAGGGAACGTTGCACAGTCCTCATGCTGATGTTTGTTCAGCCCCCGACATTGAATTCCGATGTTACTCGAGGCAGTGCTACACGCCTATCTTGTGAAATGATTCTTGCCAGCCGACACTAATCATGTTCACCCAGAGTCTTTTTATGGCCACACTGATGCATAAATTCTAGGTTTTCCCAGAATTCCTGTAGTCATGGTACTACAGTGCTCATACATGAAAATCCAAACTTTGCTTCTACCTCAGAAACCCATCTCATGAGCTCCAACTATTAAACTGCACTGAAAATCTCAAAATCGTGATAACTTGCCATCCTCACCACGGAAACATCTCTAGACACTTCCATAGATGTCAATCACTTTATTTACGCACTGGCAAATGCATAGGTAATGATGTGCATAGGTAGCATTGTTATGTATTTTGCACAGTTCTTCTGGTACTTCAGTGTGCATTACTACAGTCCAATACATTACTGCAGAGAGTGCAAGCCCTTAAAATTGTGAAGGTGGTTTGCATAACCCTCACAGGCATTAGACTGAAGCCTTAAACCTCATACTATAAAAATGTGGCAGCTACAGGACTGTGACGTCAGTGGTGCATGGTGTGAATAAGCTGTTTTCCACAACTGGTCCATAGTACAAATCACTTTATTGAGAACAAATTGACAAGGACCAGGGGAGCGAGAGAGAGAGAGAGAGAGAGAGATACTACACATAATGAAGGTTGGTAGCGCAAGAAGGGTACAAACACACAGACACACATCTCATGATAGGTGCACGAAACAGAGTAATGGCCGCAAGGCATGCTGGGAGCTATGCATAATATTGCCCCATAACCACCAAAGTGATTAGGGGCATCCCTGTGACCCAAACAACCAATTAAAGTCCTGGTGGACCAAAACAGTTCTGCACACCACAAACATTTTCCAGTGCAAGCAGTTGGCCCACGTTGGTAGCTGAAAACAGACCCAACACATCCCACCAATAGCATGGCCAGTAGAAACATTGCCAGGGCCGCTGCCGAGTCTTTGCCACAAAGAAGTGCCTCATACTTCCAACTCTATGCTCTTGCTGAAACTCATCACACAGTGTCCAGGTCCCACAGTATCCAGCTCTGCACCAACAGGCACCGCGGTGGCCGCTACACAATGCTCCACCGGCTGCATGGTGTTTACAGTCCTTTGTTGCACACAGAACATCAGCATTGCTGTGGAGATGCCTCAAGCAATGCTGAACAGCGAACTGACACTCCTGAGTTACAGTTGAATTGGTAATCTCTCTTTGAACACTTACTGTGGCTGGCTGAGAAACTCACTGCCTGCGGCGGCGACCACGAAGCTGCTTGGATGCGTTGCCTGCAGCCCCTGGGGATCCGTGTTCAGCTCTTCCAGTACCAGTGACTTCACCCTAAGGAAACTTCAACGATCTTAACCCAACCCCTTGGGTTCCTCCAACCGCCCCTGGTGCTGCGTGTTCAGGTGTTCCATGGATGCAGGAAAAGGATGAGGAAATGTCTTTACCAACATGGTGATTGGCTCATCTTGCTGAGGGTTGGATCTTGTGTCATAGCCAACTCTTACGTAATAGCCAACTCTGAAAAGTACTTCTATATAAATAGCTTAGAATATAAGAATGAGAATCATAAATCAGCTTGTGTTTATCTGCAACTTTGTCTAGAAGGTCACTAGCTAACATTAGATAACAAAGACCAAAATGGCTTGCTAGATGTGTTGGTGTCTTCAAAGTTAAAGATAGGGCGCAGAGGAGATATTTATAAAGGTGTATGCTACAGATAGGGGACTGGTCACAAACAGAATTCTGATTATCACACATCAATACTGTTACTACAGGAAAAAGGAATCGTGGGATCTGTTCAAGCCTGAAGCATGGAATAGCATGGGGACAATCAGCAGCGTGTGCGGTAATCCAGATAACACATACCGTGGCAGGTACTGTTAGCAAAAACCACAGGACAAAGCATGTCCCCAGAGAACACCACACCGCTGGGCCAGGGAGAAGCAATTGTGTTAGACGAGCTCACTGCGGTGTTATCACAGAACACAGCGGACATGTGAACCGGAATCGGAGGACGGCTCTCCTGATGGCCTCCTCGGAGCACCTGGGGGAGCTCTGATTAATTCCACCCACTCTTAAATTAAATCTAAAATGAGGGCGGAGGAAGCTGGTCTGTGCAGCACTCTCTCTCTTTCTCTCTCCCTCTCTCTCTCTCTCCCTTACACACACACACACATTCCAAAGACTGAAGACTCCTATGTCTGCGGATGATGGGTTTTTGCAGCATAAGCTGTCAGATGTAGTCAAGCTCATAGATGCAAGCCATCACAACACACACACATCATTCATAAAGCACTGCAGAGGAAAGGAATGTCAAGGTAAGACAGAAGCATTTATAAAAAGAATATTGTACATATTTGTTAAGCTATTTCAAACGCACATCTAAAGCATGCTTGCTGGGAAAATCAATAAAGGCTGCCCTGATAAGCACAGATTACCATCCATCTGAAGATTTATGTGATATATTTGATATGTGCCACATAATAACTAGCGATGCAAATAAACAACAATGTTTATTAGGTTAGGAAGTAATTTAGAACATGCTTATAATGAATACTGTAACAAAAAAAGCATAATAATAATAATAATAATAATAATAATAATAATAATAATTGATGGTCTATTAAACCTGTAATGGTAGTCCTTAGGGAAAATGAGACAACTAAATTATTTTTACTTTTTAGAAAGTCTTTTTTGGCAGAAAAAATAATCAAGGTAAAATATGTCTGCTCCTTTTTACTTTTTTTCTGGTCTTGAATATGAATATTCTAAATATTTAGAATTTAGTATTTACAAGCAGGATTATACAATTTTCTAACATTTCTTTTAATGTGCACTTTTTTCCTCCATCAAAGACTTTATGTTTTCAGTGCAGTATGGTTGTTAATTGGTTTGTTGGCTTGACTGTCAGCAGGATTACAGAAAAACTACAGGTCATGAAACTTGGTGGAAGGGTGTGGCGTGAGCCAAGGAAGAACCCATTCAATTCTGGACTGGATCCACTTGTTATTTTTGCTAGACTGGCCAAAAATGCACTGGGTTTGTTGGGCATAAAAAATCTCTTCATGAAGTGTGTTGCGCATCCGTGAACCTGTCATTAAAAAACCTGGAAATTTAATGACCCTTCTTCTACTTCTGCAAATCCTGCAATTCTGTTTCACAACACAGTTTCCCTATGACCCATCACATATGGAACAACAAAGCACACGTGGCACCAGATGACACAAGGTTATTGCACTTTCTACAGTTTATGGGAAAGATAATCTCACCTGGGTACTGTAGATTTGTTTCTCACCCGCTGAAGAACTGCTGCTGTAATCGTAAAAACTGTTGTGTTCATTCCACGACTCATATTCCCTTATCTGTCCATACTTTCATACATTCATTCAACACACTTAATACTGTTTGTCTTTACTTTTCTGTACTTGTGTAAGGAAATGATTTATAGTACCACTATCCAGCGTCAGATAGAAGAAGATGGGTTGCCTTTCAAGTCTGGTTCCTCTCAAGGTTGCTTTCTTACCAGATTTTTTTTTGTCTCTGGTGTTGGTGTTCAGTATGAATCTGAATCTACTTCCAGATTTCTACAAAGCCGCTTTGTGACAGAGTCTATTGTTAAAAGTGCTTCACAGATAACATTTAAATGAATTGAATATTCCTCCACCTCAGCATATCCAAAATATTAATTAAAATGAGAAACAATGAGTCTATATCAGCAGCACAGAACTTCCTGCATATTTATGTAAAAGAATTTAAATAAATAGGAGATAAATAGCATTACAAAATTGATAATACAGATCTAATCAGGTCAGGATACTATAAACTACTATAAACAATCAAAAAGCACGAATCTTATGTTCACGATCATGAAATCACAATCTTTTGTTAACATCATTATATTATATTATCATTTCAGCTGCCTTTATTCAGGAATACCAGCAGTTAGTAAATTCATTTTGGTTTTGTGTCTCTAATTCATATAATCCCGAGTTTTCTGTTTGATTTCACATTAATTACAGCCACGGTAATTAGCTCTGAATCCAAACAGTACAAGGCTGTGATATTTACAAAGCCAAAAAACAACAACACAGAGGCGTAAAGCATTTTTGATGCAGGCTCAGAGCCAGGCTCTGATTATAGCCCAGGCCCATTTCTGTCACATTCCTTTTCCCTGTATGCTTCTGATGCCCTTTCTTAGTGCTTCTGCATCCCTGTTGTGTCTCTTTTCATTTGGGTTTCTCTCTCTGTATATTTTCATGTCTGTGTTTAACATGTCCAACAGTCTGGCTACTTAGAGTTCTTAAATTCAGTAGGGTCTGTCTCATCGATCTTCTGTCTAAGAGAGGAAGTAGAGACAGCGTGATGACGCTGGCCAGCTTTAGTTGCATTAAAAACATCCCAGTACGGTCTCTCGCACTTCCTGTGTGGATCATTATGGGCCCATTCACAGCCTTCTGCTCTTCAAACCCGTGTGATCACTCTGCGCATTCACACAGCATGATTAGTGCAGCATTTTTGGTTTTGTTTTATTTTCAATAGCCTGAGTAGATGCTGGCTCAAATGTTCATCATCATTCGGTTTACCCAACTCACACTAATAATCAACTGCCTTTGATTAGATAACTGATCAAGTGATTAAGCATGCGCTGAGTTTCAGATGCTTCATCACTTCTGTGCATATGTAAATTGCTTTTTAGATAGAAATTAAAAGACAGCAATGAGCAAAGTCTCTGCTCCGTCCTGGAGATATAAAAGTACTGCTTTATAGCAGTTCCTTTCATAACTTTTCATACCATTCCATCTCAACTGTGCTAGTGCTAGAGATGGTGACAATTCAGAGAAACACCATTTTAAGAAACCATTACATGGTTTCTTACATATACATAATCAAATGTCATACTCTAGTAACAAACAGTTGAATGAGTGTAAGTCTATGGCATTTGGCAGACACCCTTATCCAGAGTGACATACATTTATGTCATTTACTCAACTGAGCAGTTGAGGGTTAAGTGCCTTGCTCAAGAGCCCAGAAGTGGCAGCTAGGTGGTCGTGGGATTTTAACTTATGACCTTCAGATTAGTAGTCCAATGTCTTAACCACTGAGCTACCACTGCCCCAGATTTCATAAGTTGTGCAAATTGAATCCTGCTAAACATTTCAAGTACCCCTTTCTGCAGAACCAGGGTGTAGAGTTAGACATGATCCAGCTCCTCTAACGTAAGCAGAGTCAAAGCACAGGGCTCAGAGACAGCTCAATGTGTTTCAGATTGGAAAAGTGTGTCGTTCCATATTGTAATGTATCTCATGGGTTATTATGGCAGGAGCAGCTGGTACCAATAATCTAGCAGGGCCCAGTGCTCATTACAGGTGTCACAGATGAATACACAGAGTGACACACCCTCTCGATTTGATCTCCAATTTGGCTAATGCTTCATTCGGCTAAACATCGTAACTCCTATTTGCCCGAACTCTGACTAGAAAAAAAAACATCCCCTAAGCTTGGAATTCCTAACTGGAAACTCCCAGTACAGCAAGAGACGTCAAATCAACATGCATCAGCGGTAAACAATGATCAAAATACAATGGTTCTTACCTCACAATAAGTAATGCTGTATAGACATTATAGTGTTTGCTTTAGACCAATCAACATACAGACGTATTCACTTGTTAAAGTGATCACTATCAAATCATAATGCATGATCCACGGAGGCGTTATGGGTTCTTCTGTTAGCCCTGTTTGAAACAACACAGGACTTGAAAACAATGATGAAAACTAATTTTTGACGTACAAAAAGAAATTAATTATAAATCACTAATGCAGCTCCCTGTGTGCCTTCAAATGTGTGTGAGGGTAAAAATTCAGCCCAATAAGATTTACTTATTTACTACCTGTTCCAGGTCTCAAATCTATTAATGATCCAGCTTACATGTATAACTATTCCATTCACTGTTTTGGCTGTTGTGAAAAGACCACCATTCCTTTTTGGACTGCTGAAAATTGGTTTGAGTTGATAAATTATTTAAAAGCTCTCAAAGATGGTGATGGGATTTTCCTGAAAGGAAATGCTAAGGTCAATTCGATCAGGGTATGTTATAAAAGTAAGACTGGAGCGTTTATTGCACTTCGATATTGAAACATATCCTGAAACACCACCTGTCTTTAATACAAGACCATTCTGTCTGAGGCACCAAGTAAAAAAAAAAAACAACAAAGAAAAGAAAATAACCATTGTTTGAGTCAAGTCTGTCCAAATCCTACCACTAAAAACAAATGCTTATTACTCTGTAGCAACAATAATAACATTGGAATATTACTGAATATAAGCTACATTTACATTACTTTTTAATATCAGTCAAATCCATCCAGAAAGGATTTACAAAATAAAATGGAGCACGTTGGCATAAGCGAATAGTTGCCCCAACTTTCAAACATCTTGTAATGTGAAGGGAGGGCATAGAATGGCATTTTTTAAAGCATCCCCCATCTTCAGGCGACTAAGAATTCAAATCCAGACAATGTCATAGCCACCCATGACCAGGAGTCCAAGGGAGAGTATAATGGCCATGCTCTTTATGTGGGAAGGATGGCATTACTCTATAGATGTCTATGGGGACATTTAGCACTTTCCACTCTTTCTCTGAATGTCATAGCATAAGCAGCAGATTGAACACATGCAGTGATTTTGACTTCATGTGTCTTGGAAGAAGCATGTTGTAGCCTTTACCTTCCTCAATTGGTAGCTATTATGTGATAAGAGAGAGCTAGGGAGTGGGAATTATCAAGGAAAAATGGATTTTAAAAAAAGACAAAAATGTTTACGGTAATAAAAGTAGGAAGAAAACTAACAAGGGGATGAATACACTAACCATGAGGAACCCAATCATGAAATATGAATATAAGTAGTGCCCGATAAATATTTGAAATTCATGTCAACCCTGAAGTAAATAGTCAGTGCCTGTCAACTGTTCAGTAGCTACCTTAAAGGTACCCTAGGTAGGCGACTTCAGAGAAACCAGCAAGAGTAGGCTAGATTTTGAAAAAATCCAACCAAAAAAATCTTAGACCTTCCTTTCAGACCTCCCTCCAAGTCACTGCTCCAAAACACACAAACACGGAGTGCCTGACTACTGCTGGATTGATTATGCTGGTGAGCATATGCTGGTGAGAGACAGCACTGCTGCAAGGACCACAGTGCATCATTGTGATGGGTAACTGTATTTAACTACCTATAGGTACAGGTGAAAATGGAAATTTTGGCTGCATTTTCTCTGCCATTTTTGAGTGACCAGCTCACTAGCTTTAGCAGTATGTCCGCCTAGCCTTGTGGAAGACTCTAGTCATGCACAAGGAGTGCAGAATGTGCAGGTTGGCAGGTAGGTAGGAGACAGGTAGGCCATCCAATCACTTCAGACCGAATGAAAGGATTGGACAGGCTTATTTACAGGCCTGTGACTGCCACAGACAATAGATTTTTTTCTATTATTTGTCAGAGCCTTTGGTTTATTGATTGATCTAATTTAGAAGCATTAATTGCCTATTCTAGCTTTAAATTCTGCATAGATATTGAAAGTGCTGTTCTGGTATTGATATAAGAATGCTTGCTGCTATCAGACATTTAAATCAATAAAACCTATGCGCCAATGAGTCAAAGACTGATCCAATACAATACAGACTAGAGACTTGTTCTGTCTGAGGTTTATGAGCTGGAACTGAAGCAGCCACAACATTGACACTGACCCTTTTACTTCAGCCAGTGAATGCACATTGTTGACAGAGTGCTGTCCTAATGAGTTGGGATGTGTTACACATGAGTGAGCAAGAGGCCTATATCCAGATCTCTGATCAAATGAAGATGCACTGAGAGCTGTACATTTCATAAATACAGCAGTGAGGCAAATTCAAGAGCCTTAAATGTCAAGAAGAGATGTAATCTCCCTGTGTCTTAATGAAGGGAGGAAAAATGTCTCAGATCTTATAAGGGCTTTTATGGTCCCTTTGTGAATTACAAGATAGCCACTTTTAAAAATGTGAAAAATGACACTTTTGTTCTCAAGATGTATGCTGACAGAATGAAATCACAAACGACTGACATGGTTGCAATCATAGCAATCCCTTATCTATTATCACCATGTCTCAGAGTGAGCGCCGAGTCTGCTCTGAGATCCCCTTTAGAAAACTTCTACAGGAACTCAGCTGCTGTCACCCACCTGGGGTGATATCATATAAAATGAAATTTGTGTACTATTATGTAACTCAATCTCCGTAGGAGCTTTCTCCTGTAATATCATAAAAGTCTAATAAAAATCATTTAAAAATGTGCTATTTATCAAATAAAAATGTATAACTTGTTTAGATGTTTATATTGCAGAAGAACTCTCCAGGGTCAGAGCATTGTAACTGTCAGAGATACTGCTGCAACTTCAAGCTTCTGACACTTTTTGGGAGTGGGAATTTATACACCTATAAATGGATAAAAATATGACAAGTCTTTCTATAATTAAAATAAAAACATGTAATTGTTGGCAAACCATAATAAAATGCTTTAGGATGTACTGTAATTGGAAAATAAGAAACTTCCAGGTGGTAACAATAATTCCATTTTGTCATGTTTTATTTCTAACATGGCTCAAAAAACAAGATTAAAAAACAAGAAAAAAACCCCTCAATGAGCAGCCGTGTGATAATCAAACTAAATAGTACATTTGTTTCATGTACAACCCCAATTCCAATGAAGTTGGGATGTTGGGTAAAACATAAATAAAAACAGAATATGATGATTTGAGAATCCTTTTCAACCCATATTCAACTGAATACACTACAAATACAAGATATTTAATGTTGAAGTGTTCCTGAGCCCATGTGGTAATATCTGTTACAGAAAGATTTCTGTTTTTAATGCAGTGCTGCTTGAGGGATTGAAAGTCACGGGCATTCAATGTTGGTTTTCGGCCTTGCCACTTACTTGCAGAGATTTCTCCAGATTCTCTGAATCTTTTGCTGATACTGTAGATCAGTAGATTTGCTGATACTGTAGACTGTAGATAATGAAATCCCTACATTCCTTGCAATTGCACATTGGGAAATGTTCTTAAACACAAAGTGGTAAACCTCACCCCATCATTCCTTGTGAACGACTGAGCCTTTTGGATGCTCCCTTTATACCCAATCATGACACACACCTGTTTCCGATTAACCTGTTAACCTGTGGAATGTTCAAAACAGGTGCTTTTTGAGCATTCAAAAACTTTCCCAGTCTTTTGTTGCCCCTGAAGTTTGATCATCTTGTCTTTGTAGTGTATTCAATTGAATATGGGTTGAAAAGGATTTGCAAATCATCATATTCTGTTTTTATTTGTTTTACCTGTTTTTATGAAGTGGTTTCCCAGCTTCATTGGAATTGGGGTTGTACAAATCCATTTCCAGAAAAGCCGGGGCTCTTTCTTAAAATGCAATATAAACTGGAATTTGTTAATTCACTTTAATGCAAATGCTTTAGGTAAAAGACAAAAGGACAAAGAAAAGATTTCAATGATTCAACTTAATTCTATTTGTTAAATATAAACAAATTTAGAAATTGAGGGCTGCAACACACTCAAAAAGGTTGGGACAGAGGCATGTTTATGACTGTGTCACCTCACCTTTGTTTATTATATTTTTTACTCATTTGGGAAATGAAGATACAAATTATAGTAGTTTTTTTGTACAAGACTTGAGTTGCTCAACAGTCTGTGGTCACTGTTGTCTGATTCTCCTCTTCATGATGCACCATACATTTCACTAGGAGACAGATTTGGACTGTAGGCAGGCCAGTCAAGCCACATTGTTGTAACTTGTGCAGAAAGAATCCTGGCACTGTCCTGCTGAAATAGACATGGAGTTCCTTGTCAAGTTGTTGTCTTGATGGCTGCATATATAAAATACTAATATAAGCCTCCACCTCAATGGTAACTTCACATATATGAAACCCCCCTGGCTGTGGCACCCCCATGCCATGACAGATGCTGGTTTTTGCACTTTACATTAGTAAGAGTTTGGATGGTCTTTTTCATCTTTGGCACATAAAATCTGATGTCCGTTTTTTTTTCCAAAAACAAGCTGAGACATGGATTCGTCTGACCACAGAACACGTTTTCACTGTCTTTTGGTCCGTGTTCTGTGTTCTGCGCAAGATTAATATACGTCTTCCTCTTTGCACAACACAGTTTCAGGTTACATTTCTTGATGCAATGGAGGACTGTGTTAAATGATGATGATTTTCCAAAGTCCTCCCGAGCCCATGTGGCTATGTCCATCACGGTAGCATGACTGTTTCTCAAACAATACCACCTGAGGGCTCGATGCCCATGCACATTCAGCAGTGGTTTCTGCCTTTGGCCTTTACACACCAAAATTTCTGCTGACTCTGAATCTTTTCATGATATTATGAATTGTAGATGGTGAAAGACATTGGACTACTGATCAGAAGGTCATGAATTCAAATCCCAGCACCAACAAGATGTTTCTGATGGGCCCTTGAGCAAGACCCTTAACCCTCAACTGCTCAGTTGTATAAATGAGATAAATGCAAATCACTCTAGATAAGTGTGTCTACCAAATGCCATATGTAAAGACCTAAATTCTTTGCAATTTCGTGCTGAGAAACATTGAAATTGAATTGAATGGCGCAAAGACTAAGCCTTTGATGGATGCTCCTTTTATACTCACCTGTTACCAGTTAAACTGCTAATTGTGAAACCTTCCAGTGTTACTTGTGTTACAGTGTTACCGCCTCTGTAACAACTTTTTTTGACTGTGTTGCAGGTTTACGTTTAAGAAATAGAATTAAGTTTGTCATCAAAAACACTGAAAATCTTTCTTTGTCCTTTTATCTGTTAAATAAAGCTTCAACTGAGTTGACAGTTTTTTAACTGAGTTTCAATTTTTATTGCATTTTTAGACAGTGTCCCAACTTTTCTGGGAATGACATTTGTATTGTCACCTTAGTTCATACAAATCCTAAAATAGAATCTTTTTCCCTTAGGGATTTGTGTCATATGCGTGCACCAGTGTGTAAATAATTGCTTCTGTGCGTGTGCTGTGCATGTGCACGTTTGTAAGAGTAGCATGCTATCATGATTGATTTCCACACACAGCAGCAGGTTTGGCCCATGGCTGAATAATTGGGTGTGTTCCTCCTGCTGGTTTCTCCAGCAGGGAGAAAAGGCATCTCTCAGCACTGCACATTGCCACGCTTCTCAGTGCAGGGCTCTTCCTCTGCAGAAAATGCAGCATTTACCAAAAAAAACCCAAACACTAGCTGTTCAAATCTGTTATAAAGCTTTATTTCTACACAGGCTAAGAAACACACCTTAGTAGCAGTACTGCGGCAGTGTGTTTGTGATAAAAACCCATGCAGGGAACAGACTGTTCGAGCAGAAAATCAGGGAATGATGCTGACATGACAAACCTCTGTGTCTCACAGGGCTAGAGAACAAAATTGTGTCTTTCTTTCAAGAAACATTACGCAGCCTTTTACAGAAACACATAATTAATGCTCTCAAAATGGTGCTTTGGTACTTGGATTCTCATTTATTTCAGTAATGAATATTGTAGGAATAAACAATTTTGGCTAAATCAGACACCCTGCATCTGAGCCTGGCTTCCAAAAAAGTTATCTCACAGCACAGGCAAAGCTCTGAGATCATAGAGATAAGCTCGCAGAGAGTATGTTCGCATAAGAGCTGTGAAGATTTACAGATTTGATTCAGTGCCCTGCATATAT
>JAOVYV010000019.1:15036082-15048454 GCA_025674545.1 Hassar affinis
TGGACTCCCTCCGGCCCCCGGCTGCGCCTAGAAATTCTGTCCATAAAAATTATGAACAGAACCGGTGACAAAGGGCAACATGTACTGGGAACAGGCCCGATTTACTGCCGGCCACGCGAACCAAACTCCTGCTCCGGTCATACAAAGACCTGACAGCCCTTAGCAAAGGGCCACGGACCCCGTACTCCCGGAGCTTGGTGGGCTTCATAATTCCCAAATATAACAGATTACAATTTGGACTGATAACAAATCTGAAGCTTGAAATTAGCCAATTACCATAGCTAATGTAAGATACATACCTAAAAACATTAAACGAGTCAAGGAAATGAGAAAAAGGAAACCCTTTCTTACTTTCAGTAAGTTTTATCATGGTCATCCCTGGATCACCATGCCCACACACACACACTTACACACACTCATTCACAATTTATCTTAGCAAGTCCACCTACTGGCATGCCTGTGCGAGGCGAAAGGAAACCAAAGAATATGAAAGAATCCCTGCAGACACAGGGAGATCATGCACAGAAACTCCACACAGACAGTAACCCAGGATCAGGATTAAACCCTGGGGCTGTCAAGCTGCAACACTACCCCCTGTGCCACCATGCTAATAAAAATAAAAACTCTGTTATTTAATGCAGAACAAGCACAAATATAGGTGAAATTTAGATAGGTATGGACAAAAAAATTCGAAACAGCATCCTTTTTTTTAACCCAATCTAACACACACTCAGTAGTGGGCTAGGAACTAAATTAGCTATATTCTTTATATATGACTTAACAGATGACTACCATGGGCTCATGTTGTTCTGAATCTAGATGAACTTTAAAGAGAAACATCAATATTTTGACCCTCAGGGCTGCTGAGAAGTAGCTCTCGTTCCTAAAAATAAAATAGCGCTTGACATTTTATTTAATTCCACTCTTTTTTTTTGTCAGAACCAATTCATAGCTGGCTGCTTCTGGATAAATTGCTGTATCCCTAGAAATATTACATAATGTCAAAAAAGTTAGAGAGACCTTTTCTTTTTATACCACTGCCTCTAAGTGGTGGAGGCGTTATGTTTTTGGGAAGTCCATGCACCAGTGCATCCTTCCAAGTTTCGAATTAGCTCATTATCCCAGGAACAAGTGGACGGATTTTAACCAGCAGATGAACTGATTAGATTTTGGAACTAATACAAATAGGGTCAAAGTGACAGCAAGGTCAAATGTCTGAAATACTAAAATAGTTTTTCTTCAGCAACTTCCCATTTTTCATACAGAGGTGGTTCATGCACATTCATGTTTCAGGAACTCAAGGCTCATTTTTGGCTGCTGAGGCAACCCCAATGTCTACTTATTTCTAACTATGGACTTTCCAGAGAGCACAAACTTACCAAATACAAATGTTTTGGGAAAAAAAACTTGCCATGGAAAGATTTTAATGATCAACTGATTTGTTTGATATAGTGTAGTCAAAATGTAGACATTCCATTAATGTCTAGTAAGGAGGTTTTTTTAGATATAAACTTGGGTTCACTCATAAATATCACTATCCACTTTTATTTTAAAGGTAGTCTAAATATATTCATGTTGACAAAGCTGAGAGGTTTATGTTTATTACATGGTGATGTCATGTTTCTTGTTTGTATATGAAGACTGAATACAAATAAAAGGTAAACATTGATTTATTTGTACCTTTTTTATTTTTAAGATAAACCTTTATAGGAGGTTTTATAGACTTGGCAAATTACTTTTTCATAAGTTTGTAGATATAAAACATCTGTTATGGGTGCTCTTGGCAGATTTTCTGTGGCTTTTATTTTGTTCATATCGGTATTGAAATGATATTGTATTGTAAATTAATAAATATATATATCATGTTATAAATTTTATCCATATCATGTCCTTCTTATAACCAGAGCTAGGCTGCAGACAAAGAACAGCGGGCCTTCAAGGTTCACCACATTGTAGGCAACACTGGTGACACAGGGAAAGTAAACATAAGTAGGGCAAGCAGCTCACTGCACAAACCTCTGCTCCGAGCATTGTCCTTGTTAATGCCTGGTCTCTCGCAAGTAAAAAGATCAGACTTCATTTTTCTGAAGGGGCAGTACACATGACTTGGGCACCATGGTTTATACTAATACTTGGCTGCACTCTGCACTCTAGAACAAAGCCAGGTTTTTTTTGCATTTATATACAATATGCCTAGTGTTCCTACTCTCGTTCTACTGAGACACTGTTCTGCTTCTCATTGAATCTTGCTGTACTTGCACAATGCAAAGGTACTGTACTCATATTTAAAAATGACAAAAGAAGGCTGACAAAGCATGGGTGATGCCAGAGGAAGCTTGACAGGCAGTTTCTGTCTTTAGTGTCAACCTTTCCGTGCCTCCAGTCTTTATATGTTGCAGACCATCTCTTCAGCAATTTCTTGCTTATTTCTAAAGAGACAATAAGGATGCTGCTGGCCTGAGGAGAGCCTCTCAAAGAAGTTCAGAGAAGGTCAACTAAACCTACGTGACCACGACAGAGGCAGTTGTTCAGCTGCATTCTATCAGTGGAAGCCCTTATCAGTGGTGATACTTTGCCCAGCCCAAAAATGACAAACGATGGAGTGCAGTGAATAAAATTTAAGAAAATATCTTTCTCATGCTTCAAGGATTTATGGTGAAAAGCATGAAAGACATCCAGAGGCATTTAATCATTGAGAGAAATATAGTTTTTTTTTTTTTTTACAAAGATCACTGCACATTGGGGTTAGGGGAGAGGAAAAATAGAGAGCTAACACAAAAGCCTCAAATAAAACCATGACTGTGAAGGGAATAATGGCCAATGAATTTTTATTCCTGTCTGGCTATGTGGAGTTGAGTGTGTGTGAAAATGGGAAATTGAAACACTCGGTGGGACTTGTAACTTTTCCATCCCCATTAATCTCTCATTAGAAAGAACCACTCTTCCACCACAATCGTTCCAACAACGAGCCCTTAGCAGCACAAACCTCCACCTCCAGCTCCTAATGACTCATCAGATCCTTAGCCTTCTCAGGCAGAGATGATCTGTGCCTTTCCAAACTTTAGCTAGACCCACAGAGACACAGCCACTAGAGAGCCCTAATCAGAAGGAGAATCCCAACCATTTAAAGACTGCTCAGAGTCATGCCACGAGGGGCGAGAGAGGAAACGGTTCAGCAGAGTGTGAAAAACAGCATGAGACACATGCTCTGACTTCAGGATAAATTGAAATTGAAGGGAGCTCACAAACCAAGGCATAGATATGTAAGACTATAAACATACACATACAAAACCAAATGTCTTGTTCATACATGGTGGATAAACAGATGGTAAATACACCTTTTCTCATTGGTATCTATCTATCTAGATAATGTTTGCAGTCATGCAAGCTAACTTACATATACTGTGACATTTATAGCCCAAGAGCATTTTAGTTACCAAGTATAGCACAGAGTGGCTGAAATGATTTATACAAGGTCTGGCCAGAAAGTATTAAGAATAGTTTATTTATTTATGTATTAAAAAATGTACAATTCAATATTATCACCTTTAAATTATGATCCTTGTGAATGCATACAGTGCTCCCAACGCCGTTGCCATTTTTCATAGTGGGAATTAAAATCCTCAACTGTGAGGGTGTTCAGAGTCTCAGTTGTGTTTTCAAAAGTGTTTTAATCTTGGGGAAGAAAAAAAAATCACACGGAGCTAAATCAAGGCTATGGGGTGGATATGGAAGAACTGGAATATTTCTTTCACAGCTAGTGATGCGCATATTGTTCCTTCTGATCAGCTGACAAGTTCACAAACTTTCCTCATGCTCAACTGTGTGATGAAGCGAGTCCTAACTCATGTGCGGTCATCCTGACATTCACTCGTCAGTCACAGACATCGCTGCACAGACATCACCGTAGCCACACTGTCATCTGTTTTTGATGTGGATGGGTTTCCAATGCGTGGTTTGTCTTCAACATTTTCATGACCCTCTCTGAAAGCTTTGTGCCATTGTCCATAACCTTTCGTCAGCATTTCAATCTTGTTTGCACTGTTCCAGTGATGAGGCACTTCGGCAGGGTTTCACAAAAAACAAATGTCTGGGCACTGCGAAGGCTAGAATACAACTGAAACCAGTCCGACCATTTATCTGACTGACCTTGAACCATCATCCCCATGCATAATCCTTACAGACCATGGGAATTTCATTCTCATTACTTTCTGGACAGAAAGATAGAGAGATAAAATCACAAATGCAATTTTTTTCTGCATTTGAGAGACAGTGTTTCTTAGACAGCATTTCTTCTACATCTCTCTAATTCTAGCTCTGTCTGGATGATAAGAATGAACAGAATGCATGAATAGAAAAATGAATACAATACTGATGCCACATTTTGGCATGACTAATCACATTTCTGGTTGATGCGATGCCTGTGTCTGTCCTTTATCCTTTTCTAATACAACAGTTATTGAATTAGAATTAGAATTAGACAAAAATTCTCAAATGTGATTGGTCAGATTTTCTGTGACAGCAGCTCTGATTCAGCTGTGGTTCCAGGTGCCAATCACGGGTTAACAGTAATGCACTCGTTCTAATATGTTATCGTTTCTATATAATAACAGCTTACGTGGGAGCTCTAGAGATGCTTATTTAGCATTTTAGGAAGGAAACTTCATTGTCAGCGCTTTGTAAGTTAACTTACCCTACTGAAGAGTCTTCAGGGCAGAAGAGTTTGCCCTTTTGCAAAAGTGCATCACAAGGTGCATTTTTATCGTTATTAAATTCAAATGAGCGCTAAAAAAACTAGAGGGAGAATAAATATTTATAGCTTCTATAACGTGTGTGATGGAAATATTAATAATATTAATGTTTATAAATTAGAAAATATAGCTGTAGGCAATTTTCTGTGGTATAAAAGGAATAAAATACTTTGAGACATGCTGTTATTTAAAAACAATGAACTTCAGGGGCTGTTTGTAACAGGAGCTCTGTGTCGTCCCAGAATATTTTCCTATAACAGCAAGTGTGCTTATACACAGTATAGAGCTTAAATGCTGGTGAACAATTTATGAAGTCGGGAGTAGCATGGGGGTGCAGACAGGACAGGTTCTGCTAAAAATGGACCATTGCTGATAAATCAGTTAAGGATAGTTTCCTGTCAATCAAATTCCCCGTTCCATTTAATTCCTCCCACCCACCACTGCACATCTCCTCTTGTCCATCAAACAGCCTCAGATCACCACTGACTGCTTCTGCAAATGGCTGCAGGATGGCACTGTCAAAGGAGTCAACTTATGTAAACACTATTCCTGCAAAATAATAAAAGCGTGAAACAGAGAGACAGGGTGCTGCACCATGGAAGAAAGACTGTTTTCAGAAGTCTCAGGCAGGGTATATCACTGCTTGGCTCCGATACTTGCTTCTGACTTTTGGTAATCAAATCACATGCAAGACAAGGGAACATGGCACTGCGGCACAGGGGCTGTCACGGCATCAAACGCACAATGTACACATGAGCAATGCAGTTCTATGTTTCAGAACAATGAACACAGGAAACTGTGTCCATATTTATGCATTTAGAAATCACATAAGACTGCCAATGCTGGAAGGGAAGAATATTCACACACACACACACACACACACAAACACACACACACACACACACACACACAAACACACACACACATATCTAAAGCTTTTGTACAAGGACTAGACTGTAAAGTCTTATTATGTTTATAAAATAGCTGACATGAAAGTTAAGTGTGTTCATTCCAGTTAGATTTGCCAACCAGGCACTGAGTATTAATTAAAATGGTGTCATTTTCATAATCCAATCCTCAAACTGGCAGAGAAGTAAAGAGTCTAAAAACAGAATGACTAGTTCCCAGAAGTGCATTGCGAGGAAAAATGTTTTTAAGAATAATCAGGGTGACATGAGAGCACAGAAAACTCCTACAAAGTTTTGAGACATGTATATTAAGGTTTGAGATATGCTAACTTGCCTTTAGGCTAGCCACTTGCAGTTAGAGTTACTACAGGAGGTTACTGCTAGCTAGAAAATGTAGCCAATGCAATATCCATGAAAAAAAAAGCTTCCGAATTAAAAAAGAGCTCATATTAAATGATCAAATATGATCCATTTCTTACCTATGATTTGTTTGGAATCAGAATTAGACTTATTGTTTTATTCCCAATTCCCAATTCAGACCTACTAGCTATTACTACCAGTCAATAACAGCTAACCGTCTGGGAGGCTAATGTGCTTCCTCCTGAAAGACAAAAGCCAGTGATATATGATGTCGCAACTCAAAATGCTTGAGGCTGAGTGCTGTAAACTGCCCTTTCTGGTATATATTTGAAGGCTGCTGAGAGGCACTACAGAAAAGTATCTGGTTATCTTATCTGATTATGAGTGTGAATCTGTGTGTCCGTGTCCAGGAGTCCAAGACGGCACAATCGGTTGTGCTCTCAGAGAGGGAGGGGTGGCATATCCTATCTCCCCTACAGCAACACTAGCCAATCATGTGCATCTGTAAGCTCATGCATAAAGAAGTGGATGAAAGTGCTTTTCACCGGGAGCGTTACACTGCCCTCTGACATTGCATGAGGAACGGCTTGATATTTAGTTAGGACAGTTAGCTATTTTAACCCCGCTGTCTGTAACTGCATTCTTAAAGTGTGGAAATGGATTTCAGATGGCGCCCAGCATGTACATAAGAAAGAAATTACCAAATGAGACTGATAATCGCCCAGGATTCTTGCCAATCTCCATTTATTTCGTCAGATTCAGTGATCTAAACCCAAAGATATATAAAAAACCTTCAGAATTTTGATCCTTGAATATGATTTGAACCTAGGCACAAATATCAGCTATCACCTCTCTCTAAAGTGGAGCTCTTGAAACCACCCATTTGAAGAGCAGTTGAATTCCCCCATGCTGTGAATGCACAGCTCTCAGCGAGAGAGGCAAACGGCAGTGTGGAGATGCTATCAGACCAGCTGATAGCACTGTAGAGCTGACAGAATGGAATTACACTGAAAACAGCTCCAACCATGACCAAATCTGACAATTTCCCCATGAAGGTCAAAGGAACCCTGGCTACTAGGGTATTGCGGTCAAACGACTCTCAGTCACGCCTCACTGCACATGCTCAGCGCTCTCTGCTTAATTTAGCCATTGATTGGATTGATTGAATGAAATAAGGGAGTATATTTATAAGGGAGAAGAAATTAGAGGAGCAGAATGCAGAAGGCAAAGGGATCACCGGAAACGAATAATCCATCCTCTGCTCGTTCCACAATGGCAGCCATGACTCCCCGGTGAGGAATGAAAAAAAAAACCTTGTGTGCAACAAACTAGAAGCCGATTCCCACCCAGCAGAGGAAATGAGGAGGGAGGATAGGTGGAATGTTGAGGATGAACCATACTACTCCAAGCTTCTGTAATGTAACACTCACACCCATACACACACATACACAGACACACACACACACACACGGCAAACACTGCTGTTTCTCCACTGTGATTTACATAGGTCCCAAAATGGCGAGTAATTGACTGAGCGGCTAATCTGCTTAACTGAAACTGATTGTTCATACACAGTAATGACACTAGCACTTATCAGGCAGTCGTGAATTACTGATAGCATACCATGTGCATTTAATTTCACAAGCAAATTAAACAGGCCACATATATTTCTGACAGATCTCTCATTTTTGGACAGAAGGATACCTATCTTTATGAACAGACCCTTGGAAGACAGTGCGTGGAATATAAAAGGTAAAAAGCAGAGAGCATAAGAGCAACGGTGAGAAAGAAATGACATGGTATATTATCTTAATGTGCCAATTTGTGATGACAGTGATACAGCAGAGAATGGTAAAGGGTCAGGCAGTACCAATCCCATATATTCATTCTGAATATGATACAGATATCATTACTGAATAGTGATACAGTCTGAAAATCTGCTAAAACATAAATGATAATGTCATATTTTCTGGTAATTTGTCCCAAAAACTCAACTGTTCAAGGGTCTTTTTGCTTTATAAGGGCAGGGGTGGCTCAGTGTTTAAGGTGTTGGGTTACTGAATAGAAGGTTGGAGGTTCAAGCCCCAGCACCACCAAGCTGCCACTGCTGGGTCCCTGAGCAAGGCCCTTAACCCACAACTGCTCAGCTGTATAAATGAGGTAAATGTAAGTCACTCTGGATAAGGATGTCTGCCAAATGCCGTAAATGTATATGTAAATATATGACTTATATATGCCAGACTCATTAGACTAATTAAAAACTGTTTGTGTCTGAGTTTTGCATGATGTATAGAACTTTTATGTTCAAATAAAATAAAATTATTCAAACTTTGCCACTCCAGCCAACTAATTCAGTTAGCCTGAGCACCCCTTGCTCTGGATTTCCTTTCCAGTGTGAAGTGACCTGATGGTGAGACTGGTACACAGCATGCAGGCATGCATTTTGGTGTTGTCTGTTCAACCAAAATGGTGGCACCAAATAGCGTTGACAATTGAATGCACTGTGACCATTTCCATTTTCCTGTACAATTTTTGCTTCTTAGGATCATCCAGGGACCTCATCTGTACTCATGGATATAGGAATGAACCCACCTTTTCTTCCATTGATGCTGGCGTGTTACCACAGTCTTCATGATTTACTAGCAGAATCTGCATGCTTTTTCTCTGTCACAATGAAGGAGGTGAGACCTGTCATGAACCTTGACAAGATGCCCTCAGAGTATAGGTGGTGCAAAACTGTAGACTAATAGAGTGTGTTTGTGGCTAATTAGTACGGATGTATGGCCAAATAAGGACGACTTCTGCAAACTGCTTTGCCCAATTTCCCCAAAAGAGGCTATTTTCTGAAAATATGAATGCATCACCAACCAGGGAGCATAAACCAATGTTTATCAAGCTAGTATGCTGTTGGTTTAATTCACACAAGTATGCAAGACAGGCCTTTCATTAGCATCTCTGTGATATGTATTTGCCAATACAAAGAAGTCACACTTTGATAAATTAACGTGTCTGTTACACTGACACAAACAGACAAGTCCATTCTATGGACCTCACCTCTATTACACACCGCAGCCAACATACTAAAAAGGCTTGTCATTGCCTTGAGTTCTGAACATTCCACTACAGAGGAAGTGAACAGAATAAAGGCATGCAAAACTCAGTGTGGTGCAGAAGAAGAAGCAAGAGCTGAGGCTGACGCATGGCTCAGAGCAGACTGTGGATGGCTGATGTGATGGCTGCCCCTGCTCTGCACTTACTTTACGCTAGTGTGCCTGATCCTGATGTGAAGTGACAAAAGCCTGAATGTTGCAGAGGATGGCGGTGGAGTCTTGCTGTGAAAGCAGCACGAGAAAAGCCTTTGCTGGCCTAGACTGCCCCGGGTGCGCTGTGGCTCTTTTAGCAATGCACAGCTCTCTTTGTTTCTTGAGTACGCATGTACGAGTCATACCAGCTGACAAACCATGTCAGATGTAGCTTAACATCTAAACTGAGGCAATTGAAAAACATACATAGATGAAAACCAATATACACAGTGCAAATGCAAATGTCTGTGTGAGCTCACATCCGCTGAGAGCAGTGTTTTCTTTTAACTGGGGGATGGGTGCGCACACGAATATAGACTCACAGACTAATGGCACTGTTTCTGAGTGCACTTAATCTGTATTTGTGTCAGTAAAGAGCTAGAGGACAGGTCTCCCAGAGAGGCACAAGCACTGGCTGGACAAAAGCCAGGAAGGGGCTCAGCACAGTGTAGCATGTGTACTGCCACTGTAGCACCACTACTGCTCTCATGTAGCAACTCTGCCCCGTACACCTCTCATTATCAGCTCTATCATTCATACCAATGTCCATTAATGAGTCTCAGGTTTCTAGCAACAGCTCAGTCCCAATCAACACCCAACCGCTTTGACAAGACCTCCCCCCCCAGTGACACTTCTTCAGTCCTTCTCCTGGCTAATTAAGCAGCTCGAAAGGACACAGCTGTTAAGATTATTGAAGCAACTCCGGCTCACACTCACAGGCATTGGTGACGGCGAAGCTGTTAGCTGTCTCAATGTTGTCCACGTGGGGCACCAGGTTAAAGGGTGCCTCTGATGCATTGGGGCTGGTGTTGTGCAGAAATATGGCCAAGCGAAAGGCAGTGTACTCCTGATCTGTGTTTCTGATGAACAACCCGCCTAAAGGGGTGAGACAAGAAGAGAAGGTGGAAGAGAGAGTGAGCGAGAGAGAGAAGGGGGGGGGCGAGAGAGAGAGACAGAGAGAGGTTATATTATGTACCAAGTGAAGTATGGTTTTTATTTGGATGGAAGATGGCTTAATGATGGACACCCAAAACGCGAGCCAAATGGAAATCAAAGGTGTATACAGGTCCAGATTGTGGACTGCAGTATCCACAATTGTGTAATTGTGGGTAATTTCAAACAACACTTTCTTTTTTTGCAAGAAGCTGTATACAGCATTTTATTAAATCCAGGGTGATACAGTGGGGCAGAGTGACACGACATTCATTCATTTATTCATGCATACATTTATTTCGATAGATATTTATTTATTTATTTATTTTTTAAGTTAGAGGAGGAGTGTGTAAGAAACGTGACCCAGAGCTTGATGCAGCACTGGAATACATTTAAGGAAGGCACTTTGGAGTGACACAGGAATGCGCGCGCACCGGGACGGGCTGAAACCGCTACAACGCGTGCTGAATTCTAAACGCGGGATTTGCGCAACAAATAAATAAGCAACGTGTCAGCAAAAAAACCGTAAAGTTGTTTTTTATTATTATTAATATCTGGTTATTCATATTCTAGGGATATGATAGTCCCATCCGCTCTATCCAAGCACAGCATCCCGGTTAGTGGCGTTTAGGGCGCACTGCAGTGTCGCTCGCCGGATTACGTGTCAGTGAACGGATGGCGGCATTCACTCCGATCGATTAACATTACTAAATAGACTCTACTGTTTAACACGCACACGCACACGCTCACGCGCGTACGCACGCACAATTTGCGAGTCTGGTCTGTGCTTTTAATATGCGCCCTTTTAAAAAGTTGCCCCGCGCGTGCATTCAGGGGTGTACACTTCATCAGGGAAGAGGTGGAGGATGAAGCGGGTCTGGGCTCTCCGGGGAACCTGGAGGCAACTCACCGATTTGAACGCTGCTCGGAAAAGCCCCCATGGCGAGTCCGCGAACGCAGGAAATAATCAGTAAAAGCTGATGGCAAGTAATCCTCATTTTGTTCGGCTAAAACTATGGAGAGATGTTGAGCATGACGTCAGCCTGGTGAAAAAGGAAGAGAAGACGGGACAGGCAGATATCAGCAATCCATCTCCATCTCCGCCGCTGCTGCTTTTCCCCCCGCAGTGGCGCGAACCCTGGTGCAGAAAGTCCGTCCGCCAGCAGACTCTCCACATGCAAGACGAGGGGTGGGGAGAGGGGATCGCGGCACACCGTGTTGCCAGATTGCATGCTTTCACCTCTATTTCTAAATAGGCATCCATCTCACCCACTGTGATCTTTTTTTAATTAATGCATTTATTTGTTCTTGTAATAAATACATTGTTTTGTATTAGTACTCATTGCTACTAATGCCAACATCGAAATAACTAACTTACTAAGCTTTGCCCATTCAGTGCCCATTCATTTATGATGCTTGCTTCTGTAACACTTTATGAACCTATGCCAGGGGTGTCTAATCTTATTAACAAAAGAGCCAGTATGGATGCAGGCTTCATTCTAACCATGCAACTGATTCCATTAGTTCCATAATTCCATAATCTTGCATTATAATGATCAGATGTGCCTCTTGCTGGTTTGGAATAAAAGCCTTCCCCCACACAGGCCCGTTGAGGATACGCTTGGCTGTCCCTGCCTTATGCAGAGTTTTATATTTATTCTTTTTACACTGTTTAAACTGTTTCTTAGCCAGAGTGACCATGGTCATTAGGTCAGACTGTCAGACCTAATGACTCAGAGCTCAGTGCTCGCAGAACTGAAGCGCTCTCACCAGGTAGAGTCTCTGTTCCTCAATGTTATTTATGCTCATCAATAGCATTGTGTGCAGGCAATTCACAGCATCATGTGCTGATCTGCAATGACTGTGCTTGTTGATACTGCTCTGCACACTCTGGAGTTTATATTTATATTGTCAAAAAATGCGGTAGATCCTTTTGATATTCACACAGAATGTTTGCAGTTTGCAGTCTGCTTTGCTTTGATGGCTGTAATTGCTGAAATATGTCCAGTTCGCTGTCATTTCATGTCATCATGTTATCGCACGGGCGGCACGGTGGCGCAGTGGATAGCGCTGTCGCCTCACAGCAAGAAGGACCCGGGTTCGATCCCCGGGTGGGGC
>JAOVYV010000019.1:15095879-15105928 GCA_025674545.1 Hassar affinis
GCTGGTCCAATTTAGCCATGAAACCTCCCACACTAAAATGACAGGTGTTTCAGTTTCATTGTCTAACCCCTGTAGTTATTGGGTAACATATACCCAATTATTAACAAAACAGCAATACTACACAAAGGATATCTATGCAGTGAGCAAGCTAAGCCAGAGGGAAATGCCAGGTCTCAAATTGCTTAAGCATACACAATGCAGCTATATGGAGTCATATACCAAAATCAATCAGAGCACAAGACACGGTGAAACAAAATGAGCGCATACCTCTATTCCAAATTTCTGACTTCTTAAATAGTCATGGAGAGATGATGGAGAGTAAGAAGCATCAGGGGAAACTGTAAATGCTGGTCAGGAACACAGGAGTAGACTGTGAATGGACTGCATCTGTGAACCTGAAATGGTCTAACAGCACGTACAAAATACACACATACATACACAAACACAGAGAACACAGATGAGTCCATTACAAATCATGTAATATTATATAACTAATATTACAATATTACCATCAATATTAATTATTTACAGTCCCCTACGCAGTTATTGACAGATTATAAGTAATTCATCTTTTGGTGTATTAGTTTAATCTCATGCTAAAAAAAACTGAGAAAAAGCAAAGCTTTAATTGAAATAAGGTTATTCTGAGAAAATAATTCCCTCATCAAGAAATATGTATTTTTAACAAAACCACATGTGCCACAGTCTATGCACCCCTAGAAAGTCTTAAAAACAAAATGTAACTGAAGCATTTTTATTTATTTATATCTTTCTTTTTAACTTGATCGGAGTGTCTAGGAACTCTCAGTAATCAAAAATGTTTCATTGGGGTACAGTATATATATGAGTTGACACAGAGGTCAAATTCTCTCAGTCAGTCTTAAACATAGGAAATAAAAAGGAACACAAAATCCAAGTAAGGGAAAAGTGTGTTGACTTTAATAACTCAGGGAATGACTTCTTAAAAATAGCTGCTCACCTGAAAATGCATATATTTTCAGTTAATGCACTATTAAAAACACTCCAATCAACTGTAACTGTGACAAACTTACCTGGATAAGGATCCATGTTTATTTTCCCCCCATGCACAGTGAGGAGGATTTTAAAAGAGGCTAAGAAAATCCCAGTAATCACCAAGCCTCCAAAACTACCATCAGACACCACCTCCATGCCGATAGATTATGTCATCTACTCACAAATGCTAAACACTACCTGGACTTTGGCAAAAGGAGGCTGTACAAATGCAGGGGTAGCAATGATTGTGGAACATGTGGTTTAAAAATTGTTATTTGCTAATTCACCCAAAGGCAAATTTCTAACCCAACCTTTTAATCATATTTACCAAGGGTGCCAGTACTTGTGAAAGGGACTTTATAGACTGTGTTATTATATTATTATAGAATATTATAGACTGTATTAATTAAGTTCGACTTGATGAGAGCTGGTTTTACTCTATAATTCAAAATAGCAAACCCTGGATGAGGCTATTCAAATTGAAATGAATGCCTACTTAATACAGTGCGACTTATTTAGGAACAACAGAATACAATGTTCTTTTGTTCCTCCTTTCTCCTCAAAAGGTATCTAATCCAAACTACCAACCTACCCTTTTGTGTGTTATTCTCTGTCACAAATGATCAAAGATGCTTAGTACAACTTACCATTTCCTTATAAAACTGCACACAAGTGTCATCACACCAATTATTACTGTTTACTGTATATTGTAGTCTTTTTCTTTAAAGTAGAAAGGTTTAATTTTATTACCTTTGAAGTCATCTTTACAGCATTTCTTTGCACATGTTTAAGACTTTTGCACAGTATTGTACATCTATCACTGATGACTGTGATTGTCATGCAGATTACATGTAAATTACTAAATTTTAACGCATTGTTGTGAGGTCTGTAAAGTCTGCCTGTATACCACTCGAATATGGCTCTAATGCTACCTCACTAAATCCATCACAACCAAGTCAGTGCAGCATCTCGGAATTTACATATAATCAAGACTATACACTTTTGAGAATTCTTGCCAATCCCAGCTTTTGTATAAGTTCTGAGCTATCTTTACTTGGACTGCCACTATGGTATTTTGGCTGTTGCCCTGGTTATCATATACTTTCAGGATTTACACTTTATTTTGGAAATATTGTGTTTCTCATTTTGCCCTTCACCACCATTCCCTCCCAGATTTTAGTGTATGTTTCTTTTTTGTTAATAAATCCTCCTGCACATGGAGCGAGCCTCAACCATCTACCAAGTCCTGTTGGTTCAAACATTATCTTTGTTAAAGCTTTTCTTCATGCATTCTGCTGCTACATTTGTCCTATAATGCTACTGTAATATTCAAAAGTAGGATTGTTCAGTTAGGAGTGTTCAGTTAGTAGAAACTATATTCCACAGCAGTTGCATTCTTTAAAATGGAGTAACTTTTACTCAAGGAACTCTCAGAACAGCATAGGCAGAGAGAATGGCATTCATATGCTCACACACACTCCAAGGGCCACTTCATTAGGTACACCTGTTCAACTCGTTAACACAAATATCTAATAAACCAATCATATGGCAGCAACTGAGTGCATTTAGGCCTTTAGGCATGATCAAGATGACCTGCTGAAGTTCAAACCAAGCATCAGAATGGGGAAGAAGGGTAGCTTAAGTGACTGTGAATGTGGCATGGTTGTTAGTGCTAGACGGGCTGGTCTGAGTATTTCAGAAACTGCTGATCTACTGGGATTTTCATGCACAATCATCACTAGAGTTTACAGAGAATGTCCTAAAAAGAGAAAATATCCAATGAGTGGCAGTTCTCTGGGTGAAATGCCTTGTTGTTCTCTGGGTGAAATGCCTTGTTGATGGTGTGGCTGGTAATTTTCTTGGCACACATTGGGGCCCTTAATACCAACTGAACAATACTATACTACCTATATTGTTGCTGCCCATGTACTTCCCTTTATGACACAGTGTATCCATTTTCTGATGGCTACTTCCAGAAGGATCATGAGCCATGTCAAGCTCAAATGATCTCAAACTGGTTTCTTGAACATGTCAGTGAGCTCTCTGTACTCAAATGGCCAAATGGACCAAAACTCAGAGCAATGTTTCCAGCACCTTGTTGAACTTATGCCATGAAGAATTAAGGCAATTCAGAAGGTCTAGAAGGTCTCAAAATGATGCCATGTTCTAAAGAGGTCTATATCTTTATCTTATGTAGGGGTGAGAAGGACTGATCTGTTTGGCCATTTTAGGTGCAAGACCTCATGAGGTCAGAGATATTTATTGTGCAAGCACAGAACTGGACACAAGTGGAGTTTAATGGATGTGTACCCTGATTAATATATTTAGTGTAAGTGTAAATATGAGAAAGGGCAGTGAATACTTTTGCAGTTTTTAGACTTTTTATTTTTAAAATAATTCTGAAAAATCTAAGCTCTATATAATTGTATTTCTGTAGACAGTCACTTCAAAATCAGCATAAATGTCTCCCTTACTAATATAATTTGATGGTGGTAGTGAATACTTTCTAGATGCATTGTATAAAGCATAAGAAAATGCTACAAATCTATTGTGTGGTAAGTAAAATACATACAGTTAAAGGGTTTATAGAGTTAACACTATCATGCTAGGCAGCTGTGAGGTTCTGTGTGGTTCTGTATATTCAACAGCTAGTAGGGGTGTAACAGTACTGTATGCCATTTTATATACGTACAAGACTCTAAATTCAATATATCTGTGTATCTAACAAAAAAATTCAACAGACTTAAATTAAAATTGTGGTGTACTTGTGGTGTAATAAACATTTAAACTTAAGTAAAAAAACATTGCCTTCTCTCTTTGTCTTGAATCTGGAGAGGTATGGTAGCATACCAGCATACTAGCATACCAACATATCAGTAATGGCTTTGATAAACAGCCTGTAAAATTCTTTTTCTTCTATATTGGAGAACTTTGGGTTCCTGTGTCATTATTTGGTTTTAGTTTTTGTACTGTTTTTGTACTTTTATTATGTTACATTTTTCCTCTATTGAAAATGCACTATATCACATTGAATTTCTGTATTGTTGCACCTCTAAAAAGTAGGTGATTTCCAGAAAACAACATTTTCTTTATTAATTACTAAAAACAAAATGTTTCAGATCTGATCCCTATATATGATTCAGTTTAACAGCATAAAGCCATTTGGAGAACAGCCTATTGTGAACACCAAAAGCAGACTGTCCAGTGTGATAAGCAGCTCATATTCACTAAATACAACAGAATTATGGGCATAAAAGCACATGGGAGGGGGATAGAAAAAGGAAAGGATGGGGGTCTGAAGCAGAGGAGGCAGCAAACATAGTAATAATCATGCAGCAGGCATGCAAGGCCCAAAGGATACAATTAGCAATCAGGGCAGAGTGCTATAGTTCTGATTACAAATGCGAATCACGTCTTGCTACAAAAGCGAAGTTTATCAAACATTAGCGGACATGCTGAAAAAAAGCTGAGCCTTCTACACTGGATGTTTGACAAGCCATATAACAATTCACAAACATACTGCTTTATGGAGGGTTTTGTAGGTTATTTGTTATCAAACAGACACATAGTGGGATTAATTAGAATAGAAAAGACATGGATTACTTAGATAAGATGTGATTTTAAATATCTGACTGTCCTGATGTAGTGTGTAACTTTGGGTACATTTAGTTACTTAGTCACATAGTATCAGTGTGATATCAGTGTGAGATAGGAGTCTAATGTATATCTTATATGAATACCTACTGAACAGGGAACATTATAGAATTAATCTAATATTAGTTTTCTATGAGGTCTTAAGGGGCAGCTGTTTGCTAACTGAAGTATGAGGACTGTCATTAAGTCTAGGCACTTTGAGGATTTGATCTAATATGAAATGCTAAAAATTTAATATTCAATTATGTTTTCTCAACAAACTTCAATTTCTTTAGAATCAGTGCAGTGAACAAAGTCCTGATTCACAACACAAGTGACAACGACAATCAGAGACACTATTAGAGAAAGTGCCTTAATTACTTTAATTAATGTATACCAAAGCATTGTTGATTAAAATACTATACAAATAATCCATTTTCAGTATATCCAAGTAACTCTATTTCATATTGCACCAAATCAGATCTATCCATTGTTGCTTAATCTCTCATATCAGTGCAACCCGCTAGCATTTTATTCCTTGGTTTTTTAGTCTCTGGTTATTCCTGTGATTAATGTTCTCAACACTCCATACTCAATATTATGCAAAGAAAAGTCCCTCCACACTTTATAATGAATGAAGCTGAGATAAGGTTCAGTGAGACAGATCAAAATGTTACTCATGCCTGCAGAGAATTTCTTCATGCTTAAAGTCTTAAACTGGCCAAATAGACAAATCATTTTGAATTAACCACAGAATCTCTGTTTGCACCTACCTTTCTTAGTTCATGTTATGCATGTGTGATCATATATGTTGCATTATGTAAGAAAAAGGCTCCAACTCCTAGCAAACCTAGCACCATCACACATGCTTCATCAGAAAGGGGATTTTGAGCAAGGGAACTTTCACTTGGTATTGTAACGCTATTGCGTGAGGTAACCAGGGTCAGCTTGGTAATGTCAGGCCTTATAGAGGTTTGGTGGTAGGGGGTCACCCCTGAGGTAGTAAATATTTCCTAGGGTCAGTGATATCAATCCCCTGGAGCAACTAATCTTTCCTAAAAAGAAAAAAAAAGATAAAAAAAAGAGAAAGATACCTAATTCTAAGCTCTGTGGGTTCACCTGCCTCTCTATCCGTATTCCCCTGCTGTGGTGGTCTGTAGTACAGTTCCCCCTTTCCCTCTCAGGGGACATTGTCCCGAGGGGACTTGTTTATGCTAGCCACATGTGACCCAGAAGCGCTGAGTACTGCTTCCAGATTCCCCGGCTTTGTTTTGCTCACGCACAGCGCATGCCTTGAACTTGTATGTGAGCTATTATTTTGTTACTAAAGGGCTCTGCTGAGGCACCTCCTTCTGCATATATATTTATACAATCTTTCTTTTGTTTTCACCCTCGTTAACTTTAAAGAGCCCGACTTCAGGTCGCTAGATCGTGGCTCTTTCTTTTGAGCTTTTCTTCCACATCATTCAGTGCATGCTTGCTTACCACAGTGGTAGTGCACATGCTTACCAATTCTAAGAACACAAGGATTGAACCCAGGGTGCATCAGTTTATACAATATATGTTTAAAAAATTATGGTTTTTTTTTATTATTGTTTCCCCCTTTCATTTGACCCAGGGTTACATATATACATATTTATTTTCACCATTTATAAATATATGTTTAATTAACCCCATTCATCCTCTTTATTTTCCTTTCTTCTCCCTCTGT
The DNA here is from genome assembly GCA_025674545.1 of Hassar affinis. Lineage (NCBI taxonomy): Eukaryota > Metazoa > Chordata > Actinopteri > Siluriformes > Doradidae > Hassar > Hassar affinis. Next base: position 15,102,238 of record JAOVYV010000019.1, read on the forward strand.
TGGCTGGGTTGAGCCATAACAGCCCAGCCTACCCTGTACTTGGTTCTGAATTTTCCCATCCCCGTGACAATATCCATGTAAGATTTTCCATAAAAGTGAATCCCTCAGTTTGATCTTAACCTGAGTAAGCTAGTTAGTAATGCTAACTAGCTAACAGATCAATTATCTGCTAGCTTGCTACATAAAACCTCTCCCTTAGTCATTTGCAAACAATTGAAATCTTTGAGGTGAATATCAAAAGTTAAATATATACAGTATGTGAGCCTTTTTAAAGATGTATTATGGTAGGACAGACATCTGTGATCAATTTTATCTGCTTTTATCTGCTTAATTTTATTGATTTAACAATTATGCAAACAGATAAAAATGAAATGCAAAATAAATGAAGGTGAGATTTTATTAATTATTTTTATATTTTTATATTATAGTTATAGTTAGGAAAACATACATATCTGGTTATAAAATCACAATGTTTATTTATACTATAATAGCAGTTCTGATAGTAGTGCAGCTGCAAATCACAGGTTTATGTTAAGGAAATCTTTGCCATACTATATTTTTTCTTTAGTAAGAGCTTACACAGGGATGAAAGTTTATTAAACGTTTATGGAAGGAGTCTCCAGTGTCAGAGTTTTTTAACAGTCAGATGAAAAGCAAACAGTTTAGAAAAAAACATTACCTGGAAAGAATAGAGGTTATAGAGGTTTTATACAACACTTCCAGTCTATGATTTTGATTGGACAATTCACATTTAACGAGTGCTGATACATATTTTTTGTATCAGTCCAATTGTCTGTGTTTGCTGCATAAAATTCCATTTCAGGCCACAACACTCTATCTGCCTTTAGCTTCTTTGGGAAATATTTCTGTTGACAGGGGCCATATTTTGTCTGAAGTGTCAGTTACTTGTTTATAGATCTGTTTTATGTATAAAAGCACCATCACACTCGCAATCAAGCTGTACTGAATATGAGAAGGGCTATAATTACCTGCAGCACTAAAAGGACTAAAACACATTGGGACATGCTATTATAGGAAAATAATCTACTTCAGGGTGATAACAGTAACACCATCTGGCTTTGGACAGCAACTGACATAAACCACCTTCCTACGATGGCTAGGATTGTAACTGCCATGAACAGTTTTATACTCCATCTGTCAAATCTCCATTAGTGAACAGTTCAACAAAATAGATTTAATGTTAAAACTTGAATTTATTACTGGTTACAGTTTTTTAGTATATTGCAAATAGTTACAGAAGGGATTACTTATTATTGCATCTTTTCTCACATAATTAGGATGGGTTTTTGAGTTTTCTTTTGAGTCTCATTCCTCTCAAGATTTCTTCCTCTTACCATCTCAGGGAGTTTTTCCTTGCCACTGTCACCCCCTGCTTGCTCATTAGGGACAAAATTTATATCAATTAAAAAGCTATTTCTGGAAAAATGTCTTAATAAAGCTATGTCTTTGTTTTATGTCTGTGTTCAGGTTGTGTTTACGGTAATTCACTGTGTGCTGTCTTTAACTGGACACAAAGATGTGTTGAAATGAAAAGCTATATTTATTCATGAGGATAGATAGATAGATAGATAGATAGATAGATAGATAGATAGATAGATAGATAGATAGATAGATTTGGTTAAATGTATCTTTACATCCCCAGGGGAACCAGAAATGATATCAGTGGTGATGATGATGTTGTCTTGCTAGGAAATTACAGTATCTAACGTTTCCTGCAAATAGACATCTGTGTGATGGAACATTGCAGCTAGATTATTTAAATGAGGCAGAAAAGCTCTTGGCTCTCTGGCAGGAGATTTCAAAGTAGTAGGGTTAGAGAGGGAATTAGTCTGCTAGCTAATCTCAATGGATGATGGAATGGAGATTTCACTTAGCTAATATACACACATTCATATTTGGAGTGTGTGTGTGTGTGTGTGTGTGAGAGAGAGAGAGAGAGAGAGAGAGAGATCAAAGAAAGAGGGAAACTATCAATCTCCCCCTTTTGATAGTCTCCCATTTAGTGAATGATTTAAAGCTTTAGCTGTCTCAAAAATTTTTGCTTTTTTTGATTGCCTGTTTTATTTGTTCAATATTTACACATACAGCATACACAGTATGTTAAATGGAAATTTACATTTTCATTAATACAGGACTACAGAAAAGATAAGGAAATAAAGAGGAACATACTGATTCAAAGTTGCATCAAGATAATAATAATAATAATAATAATAATAATAATAATAATAATAATAAGAGAAGAAGAAGAAGAAACGATGAATAATTATTAGCTTGTTCAGTAGTAAGACTAATATCCAGATTTCCAGCTAGATGCCAGAGCTATGAATAACAAGCTAGGTGTTAGTTCTAGCATGGCAACATGGACATTACCCTGCTGAAAAAAATATTAATAACTCATGGATTTTGATGTATTACTGGTGATCTCTTATATCAGTACAGTCAAATGTGTTGTTCCTAAAGCTGGAGGCTTATATAAATTTCTACATAAATTCTAATGCCTATCTTCTTATCTTTTTCAATAGAGAAGTTTTGCATGAGGTGTAGGAATGGAGGTAATTCAGTTCAGGGATTATTGCTAAGAAACTGTTGTTCCTGTTGTTTTCATGGCCTCCTGTATCTCTGTTAGACATGGTGATTCAATACTATGGCTTTTAATGTTGTGTCTGTAAACTTTCCTTTTAGTTCATATTTATATAAGTCAAAAAACTTATTTTGTAAAAAATAGAAAGGTTAAATTTATATTTAAATCATTTAGTGGAAGTTGATAAATGCACTGGAAATATATTAAAGAACAAGTGCCCTAATACTTGCTTACATGTATAGCATTTGGCAGACACCCTTTTCCAGAGTGATTTACATTTATCTCATTTATACAGCAGAGCAGTTGAGGGTAAGGGGACCTTGGTCAGGTGCCCAGCAGTGGCAGCTTGGCTGTGGTGGGATTTGAACTCACAACATTCTGGTTTGTAAGCCAACATCTTAACCACGAACTACAAGGCATCTGTACTGTGCTTGTTTACTTTCACTGTAATGGTAATGAAAAGTCCTACTGAGAACATAAATAGTAACTCATGTTTTTTTATATCATGAATGAAGCACAACCAGGACCACAGTCCAGAACACCAATGGGTGTTTAGAATTCTTTTAGGATATATAGAAATGCAACCAAACCAAGCAAAGTCTATGAATCAGACCATGTGAGGAATTTTATAGACTCTGTGATAGACACTTAACAGGAGTGTTGCATCTTTTTTACTGAGCTTAAGGTTAGGGTTGGTGTTAAGGTTAGGCATAGCATTAATTAGCTGCATTTATATTTATGTACATGGAAAGTCCTCACAGATATAGCAAGACAAAATCCATGTGTGTGTGTGTTACAAAAGACATTGATGTATGACACGCTGCCACTGGATGTTTGATGCCTGACATTTCATTGATCTCATTTTCAGTGATGGTTTCTGACAATCATACTCTTTTGTTGCCTTGTCTAATTAGTTTGACCTTTTGGTTTCATCCAATTCTTTTCAATTTGCTTTATAGAAGCTACATTAACCAAACAGATACAGGGGTTGGACAGTGAAACTTAAACACCTGTTTTAGACCACAATAATTTATTAGTATGGTGTAGGGCCTCCTTTTGCGGCCAATACAGCGTCAATTCGTCTTGGGA
>JAOVYV010000019.1:15106028-15116496 GCA_025674545.1 Hassar affinis
AATGATTCCCATTGACATGACTTTCCATGGGCCATTAACTAATCACACATCTACTATCTAGAATCTAGTAATATTTTGCATAAGATAGTGGAAAAATACACTGAAAAGCAGCCATAGCACTCCCTTAACTACAAGATGAAAACCCCCTATAAAACATAATGCAATGAAGCATTAAGATAACCACACTCCAAGTACCTCACCTTCATCAATACTATTAATTATATTCATTAATATATTACTCTCATATATCTCTCATACCTGTGAAGCATTGGAATAGGATAAGCAATATAGACATAGTATCAATAGTAAACATGCATCAATGTATATTTTGCATGCATAGTATAAATGTTCCTAGCTCTGGGTTGAAGCAGTACAATATATGATCAATACACACCCATAAAAAAACTATTCATAATATGTCAAGGTCAGAACCCATGCCTAGGAATCCATTTTATTTACAAAGCTTTTAACAGAGGACATTGTCTGGAAGCATAAACCTGAGTACAAAGTTTAAATTAGATTTTTTTAATTTATCCCTAATGATCCAGACAGAGGCAACAAGAGGAAGGAATCTTGAGAGCAACCAGACTCAAAAGGGTCATCTTTTTGTGGGTTCTCCGGATAATGTAATTAGAAATAATTTCTCTATAATAAGTACATAGTATATTTAAATAACACTAATTGTATTAATGAGAATTAGAGTATGTGCATAAATAAGTTTTCACAATTCTTGACAATTCTTCACCAGAATCCACAATACTTCAGGTCCTGAATGAATAGTTCATGTATTTGCCTCACATTCCATTAAGAACTGAATGTCAGTTTACAATCCTTTTACATGTAATCTAAGATATATTTATACACATTGATATAACCACAGCAAGCAGCAGTCAGGACATGAAAATGTGTGTGGGGGCCAGAGGACCAGAGGGTGAGGGGAATCTATACATTTCCAATTCTGAAGTCTGTACACTATTGTTTCTTTAAGATGAAATGCTCATGATTATGGTATAAGCACCACTATGCTCTATGGTTTCATGTTTACTTATGTTTATTTCATTTTACTTTTGACTTCTTAAAACTGAGCAAGTCAAGGCTTGAATGTAGAGCGTGACAAAGAGAGAGAGAGGGCTTTTAAACATAAAAATGTGACTTTACATTACCTAACTTTAAGCAAAAATGAGGAAATATTTGTGATATTTTGTGAAAATACCAAAGGTGTACATAAACTATAACTATAACTATATAAACTATAACTATGACAGTGTCAAATGCAACATTTATAAAAACAACAGTTGTCGTCCCCCTTATTATGGCATGACAACCAAATATTATATGTTAATTTCATCAAATTAAAGTCTGTAGTGACCAGCATAAAACTTTTCACCAAAGCACAAGATGTCCATGCTTGCTGCTTGCTTGGAGGTGTTAAGAGTCTACACATCTGTGCCTGGATTCAGGTTGTGTCAGTGAATTGCAGCTACCCATTACTTTTCTCTTCTTTATACAGTATTTCATCAGTCTATAAAAAGATAGCTCTGATTTCTTGTTGAATCTATTTATGTATATCTATGTATAGTCGGTTGGTGTGCATGTAGGTAGGTAGGGAGACATGCAGGTTGGCCATCCAATTATTTAATTCAGACTGCTATAGATAACTGCTCTGTCAGGATGTAAAGTGTACTTCAAGCCCTAGCAAACCCTAGCTTTAACTAGATAGAAAAAAGAAGAAATCACATTGTGTATTATTCTGCTTAGAAATACTAGTTGGATCATTAAACCACAGTGCCCTGGATCAGTCATGTTGTTGTTATATCAGGTGCCACCCAGAGGATTTGCCTGGTTCCTCTCAAGGTTACTTCCCCCATGTCATATCAGGAACTTTTTTCCTTACCAGTTTGACCTCTGGCTTTCTCATTAGACATCTACATTCGTAATTTCAATTGCTGTGGAATTGTATTCTGATTTACTGTAGGTGCTTCTTTTCATTCAGATTTATAACAAGCATGGAAATACAGTTACTGATTCTTCATAATATCAGTGAGGGAAAACTCCACAAAGGCTATTTCTTCAAGTTCACTCTTCTTCCCACACTCCATGAGGCAAGCAAAGCGATCAGGCTCCCTGCACTGAGTCAGATCCGAGTATCCACTGGGGCCGTGATGGATGATCCATGGTTTGCTCCATCCAGAGACACTAAGAGGACATTTATTCAGATAAATCCCAAGATCCTTTCTCTTCATTCTATCCGTTGGATGAGAATAAAGGAGCCAGTTCTCAGTTTCTGACATTACGTTCTCTTGTTTCTTCGGAGCAGCAATGCTCAGTACACTACCCTGGCAGCCATAACCAGATTCTACCAGGTTCTGTGGTAACTGAGGTGTACCAAAAGTCTCTCCACCGCTCTCACTCAGACTCTCAACTCTAAAACCTTTAGTACTTCTTGCATTGCAGTATAAGTGACTCTTGCCCTCTCCATCAATGATTTCTGCCATCACACACTCACATGATTCAATATGTACTCTTCCTCCGAATTGCCATGTGGTCCCACAATCATCACTATAGAACGCAAAAGCATGGGACACTGGATGTGGTGGGCTTTGATCATCATTCCTGCTCATGTAATAGACATAAGCAGGAACGATGAGTCTGCCACTCTTCATCTGAATGCCATGCCCAGGTCCAACAGCAAACGTGGCCCAATTTCTAATCTCATGTCCAATCACACTTTCTGTCAAATCTATTGCACTGCTCCAATTCTGTCCATGGTCATCACTAGTGATGTAACACAACCGAGCCTTGTTCTTACCAGTGGAAATCTGGTGATACTCAGTAGTATTGCCCAACACACAAATAAAGAACAGAAACAGAGTCTTCGATTTTGTCTCATAGACCGGACAAGGGTTCATTGTGCGATGTCCTGACAAACAAGCTGCGGTAAGCTCCTGAACAGGTGACCACTGAAAGAAAAAATTTGCATTTCTGTGAAAATGATGAAAATGTAAAATGTTGAAATAAAACAAGAAATGTTTGCACCAGCATTACCTGAATGGATCCATTCTGCCATGTTCCCCTCCTCATAAACAGGAGAGTGGCATCATGATCATGGGATGATGTTCGTTTCTCAGCAAAAGCAAGAATGGCTTGGGCATCGTTAATGTAGATTAGAGCTGGGATTCTGTAATTTATACCACTTGAATCTTTACTGAACAAAGCTGTTTTTGGTGGGTCTGCTGGGAGGGTGTGGGATTCACTTCCTTGTGTTCTCTTTTCCATTTATCTATTTTTTTCTGGAAACACAGATAAGATTTGGAATCAGATATAATGACTTTTCTACTGCTCAGACACACAATTTTTATATTCAAACAAACACATTTGGGTAAAATGATACATTTACAGATTACATGTCATATACACTGATCAGGCATAACATTATGACCACCTCCTTTTCTCTACACTCATTGTCCATTTTCTCAGTTCCACTTACTATATAGATGTACTTTGTAGTTTTACAATTACATACTGTAGTCCATCTGTTTCTCTACATACTTTGTAAGTCTCCTTTAATCTGTTCTCTAATGGTCAGGACCCCCCCCCCCCCTCACCCATCCCAGGATCAGCACAGATCAGGTACTGTGTGGGTGGATCATTCTCAGCACTGCAGTGACACTGATGTGGTGATGGTGTGTTAATGTGTGTTGAACTGGTGTGAGTGGATCAGACACGGTAGTGTTTCTCATCACACCTTTCTGTTGCCAATCTTAACTATAAGAAACAAGTGGAAGATTACGCCCTACCCCCTAGCACCAAACCTGGTCTCCCTTCAGTCTCCTCTTCAGGCTTTGACTGATGAGCTTGCATCATGCTCACAATAATTTTTTTTACAAGTTAAAGTCAAATCTCAAGTCTATTAAGGTTGTGTCATCTGTGGCCACATGCATGCGTAAAGTTATGCATGATGATAAGGGAGGGAAGGGCATTCAGCTCATCCAACATTTCTTCAACTTAATGTTAATGGGCCAAAAAATGGTAACTAAATTAAGGATTGTTCACAAGTCCCAAAGCTCGAGTCTAAGTCAAGTCTCTAGTCATTTGAGGATGAGTCAAGTCACTGTGAGTGTGACTCACGAGTCACTGTGAGTGTTAGGTGTGACTCGAGTCCAAGTCACAAACTCAAGTCCCCATTTCTGTTTTGGATTATGAGCCAATGAGTTCACACTTGGACACAACTGGGTGTTCCAACAGGACAATGACCTCAAACGGGCGACTTGGAATGGACAAATTATACAGACTTGCAGAAACCCATAGTAATCTTATTGACTTTTTCAAATATAATTCTACCAAATCACTGTGAATATCAAGCAGGAGAATTTAAGCATTAGACTATTTTCTCAATACCTGAGAAAGAGAACTCAACACTGTAACTTAAAACACAAATCCACCAAAAGCCTCAATCTACCCAAAGAAGAATACAGTACACAGCCCTAAATGGTCTCAGTAAAAAGAATGACATTGTAATCAAGCCAGCAGACAGAGGTGGGGCAGTTGTTATCTGGAGAAAAGATTTCATCAAGGAGCCAGAGACACAATTTTCTGATACCAGTTTCTAGACTGATCGACCAGGACATCACACCCCAGCTACATTCCTCCAGCCAGTCTTTTATCACGTTTATCAATGCCATTTCAGCATGACTTCTCCCTAATTCTGCCCGAAACCTAATTGTGGATAATCCTTGTTGCAGCCACTTCTGTCTACTCCTCAAAATACAGAAGGAAAACAATCCTGGATGTCTCATGGTTTCACCTTGTTCTTGTCCAAATTTCCAGACGATATTTTCCAGCCCTTTACTCAGTCTTTAGCGTTTGTGAAAGACGACAAAATCTGCCTACACAATAATCCTTTACTTTTTTCCATGAACATCAAAAGTCTGTACACAGTCACTCCTAATAAGGATGGACTGAGAGCCCTGAAACATTTTCTTGGTGCCTGACTAGAAAAGGACCCACCCACTGAAACTGAGATCATCAGAGCTCATGCTTACACTTAACTGTTTCTGCTTCAATTCCAAATTTTACACCCATTAACATTTATGGCATTTAGCAGACACTCTTATTCAGAGCGACTTACAAGAGTGCTTAGTCATTAACTTTATGTTAATTAATTAACATTAACATTAACGAATTCAAGCTACTTTGAGCTATGATAGGGCTAGAATTTTAGCCATGTACTACCTATTAAACGTTATAAATTCCAGAACCCAAGTATTCCTAAACTACACAAAACCAGTGAAGAGCAAGACATAGGGAATACAATAACTGCTATAAGTGCGGTAATAGCTTTGAGCTAGTGCTCATTCAACTGCTCTCAAAAGAGGTGTCTTCAGTTGGCATTTGAAGACAGTGAGCGACTCCGCCACTTGGACACTCAGGGGGAGTTCATTCCACCACCTTGGTGCCAAGACAGATAAAAGTCTGATGTGTCCTGGATGACGGTGGGTCGAGTGAGCCATACTTGAGGCACGAAGGGCTCTGGGTATACATCGAGCTCTGACCTTTGCCATCAGGTAGGGAGGGGCTGGACTGTTTTTGGCTTTGTAGGCCAGTAAGAGGTGTTAGTGTGGGCACAAAAATGAGACACTCCTATCCACACCTTTTTGCTGGATTTGTCGAACAAAAGTTTTTTTTAACAATTTACTAGATGTGTAACCACACTATTTTTAGGTACATTGATATCTTAGGCTTTACGGATTGCATAGTGAATTTTTCATTTCCACCTGCTCCACATTTCATCCAGGCCTAGAATATACATAGAATATTGCGCATCCAGGCTTGAGCATAACATTTTTAGACTTATCTTTCATTAGAAGACCAATAGAGTCCACTTTGAAAACCACCATATCCATTACAAACCAACAGACTCTCATTCTTACTTGGATTACAGTTCTTCACATTCCAAGCACAGCTAATAACATGTCTGCAGTGAGAATGAAGACTTTCTTCAGAAAAGGAACCACGCACTTATTTTCACAAACATGGATGCCCCAACTTCATAGTAGATCATGCCAGGGCCAGTATTAGCACTGTTAAGTGATGGGATGCACTGACTTTTACACATTCTAATACCTTCTAATACAGACATTATACTTACAAACTTCAAAACTCTCCAGAACAATCCAGAGATGTCTTTCCTTTTAAGGAATCTCCACTCCTTTTTTACAGATGGAACAAAACCATTGAAGAAGTTCTTGTCAGGACTGGAGTAACTGATCAGGCTAACGGCACCTGTGGCACACTAACATGCAGCCATTCCAGATGTTCCAGATGCAAATTCCTCAACATGGCCACTAAAATAACAGGCCTAATTTTTTTTTATTAGCCATCACTTCTTGTGCATCACTGAAGGAGCTGTTTATTGTCATTCCTTTAAGAATCAGTTATACTTTGGAGAAACCAAGAGGAGACTAGCTTCTCCTTTCCAGTAGCAAGAAGAAACGGTTTGTCTGGTTAACCATAGTTAATGAAGATAAATCGAGGGCCACGGATAAAGTAAAACAGGATTGAATATGGAGTTATCTGCTTTTGACAAAAAAAACTGTTGGAGTTATTTGCTTAACCAAAACAATCCAGCTGCAGTTTGTGCATTGGGCTGGTTGCCACATAATTGGCGGATTAGATAACTGCGCAGGTGTTCCTAATAAAGTGGAGTTAAATCCAACCCTGGCACAAGTCTGCATGCAATTGTATCTTCCACATAAAACGACAGTTTTCAGTAGTCAGTTGAATAGTTTTATTGCACTATTACATTTACATTTCTGACTGTAGTGTCGCTCCTGCAGTACTAATCTACGCTAACTTTGAGCTTCCAATACAATTGTATAGTGAAACTTCCTTCATATTATGCTTCTTAGCTGAGAGACTCAAAAAAGTGAAGGAGTAAATAATTCTTTTTTACCGAGTTACAGACTTCAGTTCCGTTATCTCTTCTGCCGAGCTTTCACACTGGCTTTTGAAAGTAAGAATTTTAGTTACAAGTTCTTCGTGTTGCTATTTTCTTCACTGCCGTCACGCAACGTTATTAACTTTCGGTTTTTCGCTTGCCCATGTGCATTATGGTTTACGGTAGACGGGGTTGGAGGGTGGGGGGTGCGGAGGGGTACGGGGGGCGTGGCGTAAATAATAACCGACCATCTGATCTGTGCTCTGTGGATTCAAGTGAAAGGAAGCGGGCATTAGTGGGACAAATGAGTTTCTATTCACTGCATCACTCTTTTAGACACATGCTTTTGTGACTTGCATTTTCTTTCTTTATAACAAGCCTCATCATCAGTTTCTCCCTAAGTTCCTCTGATGTCATTCATATTTGTTTGGACAGGTTACATTAGAAGGTTTGGAGGAATTTGGCAGCGTTGCTTACATCAATGCTTCTGACAACTATTTGACCCTAAGTAATATTCTTTCACTTTTCATATCACACGTGATTGATAAACATGAATCATGAAATATGTAAGGAATAAAACATTTGGGGTGTGTTGTTATAGGAAAATGAATCAACAACAGACTGGAGAGGTGAAGTGAAACATTATTCCACATACATATTAAGTTGTGGAATGTTTTCAAATCAAGAGAGGTACTGTTATCACTTACATTAAAGCAGGCATAAACAGTAATTCTCCTACCTTCTCTTCAAGTTGATAAGAGAGAAAACACAGCTTGTTACCTAGAAATTGCAAAACATAAAAGCTTCTGTCCTGATGCCTTTTTGTATTGGAAAGGTTTCAGCTGTATCTCTGACTGTTACAAAGCTGTGACACTGGAGAATCCCGAATTGTTCCATAAATGTTAAATACAGTAAGTCTCCTCAAAGCAACCTGCACTATATCAGTGATTAGAGACCAAGCAGCCACCAGAGTTCAAGGGTCAGGATAGTATGAATGGTCTTTATTGTTTAAGGAATTGTGTATCTACACAACACAAGAGAAGAGGGAGAAACGTCCATTGTAACTCTCTGACAGATTAGAGGTTTGATTTGATTTATTTATTTTCTATTTCTAATTCCCTCAAATTTATTCTTGTGTGAATTGTTGCATCATACAAAAAGGTTGACTTTATGGATAAAAATGGTTTCTCTGTGGATGCACTGATCCAAATCTTATTATTGTTTAAAGACTAACATTGGACTGAGACACTGTCTCTCTATGATCTTAAGCGCATTATTAACTGAAAGAGAATATAGCAGTCTGCATCCTTACAGAAACACCATACCTTTGCTACAAGCAATTTCAGACAAAGTACCAAACTGTACTTTTCCCTGTTGCTGGGGTGGTACCATGAAGGGTACATCTTTTGTACCTTTATCTTTCACCTAGAAGAGAAGGTGCAACACAATGTCTCATTGTCTTGGGAGCTTGTGACTCCAGGCAGGATAGTGGTAGCTCAATGGTTAAGACATTGGATTGCTGATCAGAAGATCACTGTTGTTTAACTGTGTTCAAATACAGTTCATGTATCCCACTCCAGTTTCCTCCCTCAGTCCAAAGACATGCAAGTTAGGTGAATTGGACATACAAAATTGACCTATGACTGTGAAAGTTGAACTTGTGTACTGATGAAAGAACTTGTGTGTTGATGTAACCTTGTGCTTGTCATGTATGGCCAATGATGCTGAAATGACATGTTAAGACATGGGACTACTGATCAGAAGGTCATGAGTTGCTACTGTTGGGCCCTTGAGCAAGGCCCTCAACTGCTCAGTGGTGTAAAAACAATATAATTGTAAGTCACTCTGGATAAGGGTGTCTGCTGTAAATGTAATCCACTCTAAGCTGCTTTTTTGTTTGTTGTTTTTTTTTTTTGTAAATATGCAACAGAATTTTCTTTCATGTACAAGAAATGCTGCACCAATCTTCAAAAAGGCAGTTAGTCACCTCAGTACCAAATAACTAACAAGCTGACTTAACAATTTGTTGAGAATTGTTGTCCAGTCACACGAGATGTGTTGAGATGAGAAAAAAACATACTGATATGTCACCAACAAAGGTGGGTGAGTCTGGTGTGGTCAGAACTGCATCTGGTCTGAAATTCTGAAACATCCAGTTAGAGAACAGCCTCCTGAACCTGCTTGTCAAACGTTTAACGTACTGCATAGATGTTTGGCCAGGGCCCCACACACAGGAACTATATATATTCACACAAAAATGAACCAAACACAAGCACATTTGAAAACATTTTTAATAAATACTAACATAACTACCAGGTGCATAGTATGACAAAATAACTTTTATTTCATACTTATTTTGCAATATATAATTGACTTTTGTTTAACATGTTAAAGCAGCCTTTCTTCCTTGGATAACTTGAAGGTGGTGGCATCTCAGCGCCCTGTAGTGCCAGCCACTGCTCTTCAAATAAAACAAGAACATGGCAGCCACATGACTTGTACAACACATGCACCTGACGACCTGTGAATTATTCAGCTTTTACTATTTTATTCAGCAGGTAACAGCATCAACCGGTTTGGACGCCTGTCTCTATAAACGCATGTGAAACAAAACTTGATACTGTTTTAGGCAAAAAGCCTGTAGAGGGTTTCTGTGTACAGCAGGTGGCAGCATACAGCACCGTGATCGGAAAAGCGCGTCAAATTTAACCAACGAAGAAGAGCTTCCGGAAATCAGCCTCCATTTCACTCCACGCACATAAACACACATATATAAGTTCCACAAGTGCACTATGTAGGGTATAAAATAATAGCGTTTACACCTTATATAGTGTATTTATATCTTATAAGGAACCACTTGTTCAATTATATAGATAAGTAATATGCATATGTCATCTGATGAAGCTGATGACTGGTTCATGCAGTCATTAACCCTGTAAGTCATCAGGATTTTTACAAAAAATAATTACATGACAATGAAGTAAGCATCAGGTATGAGAGTTAATGAGAGTAAACGCTGCTTGATAGTGCACAGACTTATTTTGACAAACAGATGTTTCATTCACATTCATTCAGAATGTTTCATTCACGTTAGTGACTCGTTTAAATCACCCGATAGTTCAGTGCAGATTGTTCTGATGTTATTATTGTGTCTGGTGTCTCTCTTGCAGCTACAAAGACCTGCATGTATTTCAGCTCGAGCATCCAACAAAAAACATCGAGTGGACTGGAGAAAAAAGTAAAGTATTCCTCGTTATGTCAAGTTCGTTTAATAGACAACTATTCTGTGGATTTCTGTACCTAATAATATCGTACTTAACAATACAATATTTTAATACTGAAGATATACTAGTCCTTCTCAAAAAATGTGCATATTTGATAAAGTTCATTCTTTTCCATAATGTAATGATAAAAATTAAACTTTCATATATTTTAGATTCATTGCACACCAACGGAAATATTTCAGGTCTTTTATTGTTTTAATACTGATGATTTTGGCATACAGCTCATGAAAACCCAAAATTCCTATCT
>JAOVYV010000019.1:15124059-15143941 GCA_025674545.1 Hassar affinis
CTAGGGCCACTTTAGAGATGCCAATCAACCTAACGTGCATGTCTTTGGACTGTGGGAGGAAACCGGAGTACTCGGAGGAAACCCACGCGGACACGGGGAGGACATGCAGACTCCACACAGAAAGGACTCAGACCGCCCCACCCAGGGATCGAACCCGGGACCTTCTTGCTGTGAGGAGAAAGTGCTACCCACCGAGCCACCGTGTCGCCCTTATCAGATACCTTTGGGATGAAATAGAATGAAGATTGCAAGCCAGGCCCTCTCATCCAACATCATTATATGACCTGACAAATGCTCTTATAGATGAATGGGCAAAAGTAGGGGGCAACTCCACAATAATGCCTATGGATTTAGGATAGGCTGTCATAAAAGCTCCTGTGGATATAATGTGTATGTGTCCCAATACTTACCATATAGTGTATAAATCTGTGATTTGCAGCTGTGCCACTGTCAGAGATGCTGTTATAAAACATTAACCACTTTCAATCAATGCATGCATATATTATTATGCTAAATATCATATTATTTTGCTTATTTACATATTTGTAATAATTACTCCTGTATACCCATTCAGCATAGACATTCATATTGTTTTTTTAATTTGCCACTTATAATTGATTCATGAATTTTTGTTATCATTTCAGGCTTCAGCATTTAAATTTAGAAGGAAACTGCATCTCTGAAGTCCCTTACCTTCAGCCGATGCCACTGCTCCAGTTGCCAGGTGCATCAGATCTGGAAATAGTTCTCACCACAACAAATGACATCATGTTTAATTAAATAATACTCCTTGCGAAGACCTTAACTTTTCTCTCTCTTTTTCTCTCTTTTTTTGCCCCTAATCAGGCTGCTCTGACTCCCATGTGAACCAACAGAAGCATTTTAATACAAAGAATGATATACAATCACCACAGTTGGTATTAATATTATTATACAGTATACACCAATCAGCCATAACATTAAAACCACTGGCAGGTGGCATGAATAACATTGATTATCTCATTACAGTGGTGCCTGTCATATGCCTGGGATATGTTATACAGCAAATAAGTAGTCCATTTTTGAAGTTGATAAGGTGGATGCAGAAAAAATGGGCAACCATAAGGATCTGAGTGACTTTGACGAGGGCCAAACTGTGATGGCTAAACATCTGGTTCAGAGCATCTCCAAAACAGCAGGTCTTGTGGGGTGTTCCTAGTATGCAGTGGGTAGTACCTACCAAAAGTGGTCCAAGAAAGGACAACCGGTGAACCAGTGATAGTGTCATGGGCTCCCAAGGCTCATTCACTTGCATGGGGAGTGAAGACTAGCCCATCTGATCCAATCCCACAGAAGAGCTACTGTAGCACAGATTGCTGAAAACGTTAATGCTGACTATGAAAGAAAGGTGTCAGAACACAGTGTATCAACTCTTGCTGTGTATGAGGCTGTGTAGCTGTAGGCCAGTCAGATTGCCCATGCTGACCCCTGTGGGCCATGAGCATCAAAACTAGACCATGGAGCAATGACAAAAGGTGGTCTGGTCTGATGAATCCTATTTTCTCGTACATCACATTGACAGCTGGGTGTGTGTGCGTCACTTATCTGGGGAAATCATGGCACCAGGATGCACTATGGGAAGAAGGCAAGCTAGCGGAAGCACTGGGATACTCTGGGCCATGTTCTGCTGGGAAACCTTGGATCCTGGCATTCATGTAGAGGTTACTTTGACATGTAACAACTATTGTTGCAAAACAAGTACACCCCTTAATGGCAACAGTATTTCCTAATGGCAGTGGCCTCTTTCAGCAGGATGATGCACCATGCCACACTGCAAAAATTGTTCAGGAATGGTTTGAGAAAGATCACAAAGGGTTCAAGGTGTTAACTTGTCCTCCAAATTCCCCAGATATCAATGTGATTGAGCATCAGTGGGATGTGCTGGATAAACAAGTCAGATCCGCTGAAGCCCTATCTCACAACTTACAGGACTTAAAGGATTCACTGGTAATATCTTGGTGTCAGATACAACAGCGCACCTTCAGAGGTCTTGTGGAGTCCATGCCTCAACTGGTCAGAGCTGTTTTGGTGGCACAAAATATTAGGCAGGTAGTTTTAATGTTATGGCTGATGGGTGTATAATGACATACACTCATATGAATTATGTAAGAAATCTATTTCATTTTCATTAGAATTTCTGCTTTTGACTTTTTAGGAGAATGAGGAAGATTTCTGTCCACCATTTCCAGAGCTTCAATATCTGAATCTGGCTAACAATAAGGTATATTTACCATCTGTTTCCAGCTTTTACAGTTTTAATATATATATATTAAAAAAACAGTGATTTAAGAGAAGAGGCAATTGTTCATTTCATAATTTCCCAGATACGTGAAGAAGAGGCATTGTTGGCTGTGGCATTGCTTCCTTTGCTCAGTGAGCTTGTTATCCACTCAAACCCACTGACTACACAGAGGAGTGGTAAGCTCTTTATATGTGCAACTTAGCATTTTTTTGTCATTATAATATTCAAATTTTAAAAACTTTTTACCCTACTACTTCCATGTTTTAGGTGACCCACCAATGTTGACCTGGTTTCTTCAGGACAGACTTGGTATTAAAATAAGACGTACAATGTCAGCTGAGCTTGTAAAACCACCTCTTGTGGTTCCTGTCAATCCTAAAAGAAAGGTTATTTATACATTTATGAATGTAATTTTGTTAATTGTCATTATTCCAGGTCTCTGATGAATTCTCTTTTGTTATAGTTTCCGTAGTAACACCTTACACCAGAACTTGTATGATGGGCAGTACTTGTCATCTAAGACTAAGATTAAAATAAAAGCATTAAAAAGCTTTTATTTAACCAATCATCTATGTGTAAAGGTTTTCTGTGAGGTGACTTTATTTCACATTTATGGAAGTATTCTGTAGTGAAAGTGCTTCATCAGTCAGATGCATATCTGTAACTAGGTTTTCCATCATAAGGAAATCTTCAGGACAGAGGACTTTGCTTTTTCATTTCCTCTGTAGCATGGCAAGCATTTTTTTTGCCTTATTCAAGGGAAAGAATAATGTAAGTCATAACAGAAACTCCACAATTATTCTTATTCCGCAACATTAAATGTAACTAAACAGATATAATGCTGTATAGTTCTTTTAAAAATGTAGTTGTTCACAAATTGTTGTGGTAAAAAATTACTAAGTACAACACTTCAAAAAGTGCTGTTTGTAAAAAATAACTACCAAGTAGTAACAGTAACTCTTTACATACTACCATGCAAAGAGTCATGATTGGTTTCTTTGTTAAATGACTGGAGAGAGGGACTGTACTAAAACCTCAGTAAAATGCATTCTGTTGCTTCTTCAGCAACTTACAGAGTATGATTCGGAACAGACTGAGAAGACTGAGTAGAAAACACTGCAAGTGCCATTTGAAAGTATTTTTTGTTTTTTGTATTTGTAACACTTCAACAGCTTATTATGGTTAGAGTTAAGTGGATGTGGTGCATTGTTGTAAGTAAGTAAGTAAGCAAGTAAAACTTTATTTATATAGCACTTTTCTAGAGTAGCTCACAAAGTTCTTTACAAATGTTTACAGATAAAATACAATACAGATTCAATTAAATACATAATAATCTAAGTCTAATATTTTAAAATTATACATACAAATAAACAATCAAATACACAACACCTATAATATGATCAAACACATCAAGCAAAACTGCTAAAAGCAAGAGAATAAAAATTCTGTCTTTAAACATTTTTTGAAATTGAAATTTTGATTTGAATTGATTCAGATGCTGTAATATTACTTGGGAGATTATTTCACAAATTTCGGTGCATAAACTTGTTGTATAGTATGTGGTGCTGTTGAAATGTTACAAACCCTCTGTGGACTATTCAAATAAAGTGTTACTAAATCTCCCAAAGGTGACAGAACATGATTAGTTGTAAGTGTTAACCTCACTGTTACATTGATTCTGTCCTCTTACCAATGCAGGTAGAAACTAAACTCCCAAAGGTACAAAAGGTTTCCTTGATCATGGCAGCCTCTTGTGCTTCAGAAATCCATTCTACAGAAGGAGGTACTAAACAAGAAAACAGACCTCGGCCATCAGATTTCAAGTCGGCTGACACGTTCCTCTCCAGCTCCTCAGAAACTAAAACTGAGGAGATGGAAAACGAGGAAGGTGTCACTGCTTCCAGTGTATCAGTGCCTTTGGAAATGGAAAATTCAGAAATCCACAGTGAAAGTCAGCAAAATGAAGAACAATTCTTTGTAACAGAGGTGATTTAGCTTTAATTATACTATTATGGGAAATGGAACAGCTGGAACAGTTGATGTATGAACAGAAGAAATTATTAATTAAATAGATTAAAACTGAAAGCTCTAGCTAAGAGTGTTAACATCATACATAATTTCATGTATGTATGTTAACATCATACATACATAATATATTTCCAAGATTCTAAAAAATGGTACTCTTATTTTCTTTATAATTCCCCAGGTAAATGATTTGCTTGACCCTGAGAATCGGGACGGAACAGAAGAGGCACTAGACATCACTAGACATCTTGGGAGAAATTATGCAAAACAATACCCAGAGAAACTGATTGGTTATGAAGTCCTATTAGATGATAACCTGGACTTAGACATGCCTAAGCCTGTTGGTAAGTGATGGCTTTATTAGAGTGTAAGGGCAGGATAATATTTAAGCAGGTAATATTTATGGGTTTCTATGGTTTGTCAGGAATACAGCAGACTGTGAGAGTTCTCGAATATACACTGAAGAACCTGCTTGTATACAGAGATTCCAAAGCAAATCTTGATCATCTACAGAGACCATATAAAGAACAACCGAAAAGAGTAAGAAAGTTTATATTCTTTAACTTTATATACCTGCACATATTCAGTCTGGCACTGGCCTAATGTTGTAACTGCCTCACACAGTGACTGTCCCTCTTTGATCAAATCACTAGATAGTTACATTCCACAGTGAAATGGACTTCAGGTTGTAAACAGATGCTGACAAAATGTTTGCAATATTTCAATAACATAATAAAAAGATATTAGTAAGAAAATATTTAGCTAACAAAATAGAAGTGACTATATTAATCAGACTATTTCTCCACCAATGTTAGTATGAGTCATGAGATGAAATTTGTGGTTAAATGTTGTGAATGACCTTTACCACTGACAATGAGATAATGTGGATAATCAAAGTAAGAAGCCTTAAAATGTCCCAGTGCAAACATAAAAATTTGGAAGTAATGTTATTTTTCCATAATTAGATTAGATTATGTGTGCAGAGGTAGGTGGGAGCCTGTCAGTGTAATTGGAATGGAAAAAAAGTCTGTTTCACTCTTGGGGCTAATCACACTATAGAATTTTACTAAACAAGACCCTGATTTCAGCTTAAGAAAAGCTGTAGTTTTCAGAACTATGTTTTGTATTCATTCATTCATTCATTCATCCATCCATCCATTCATCCATTCATTCATTCATTATCTAAGCTACTTATCCTACTATTGGGTCACTGGGATGCTGGAGCCTATCCCAGTGTTCATTGGGTGGAAGGGAGGGAAAAACCATGGATAGGTTGGCGGTCCCTCACAGGGCAGACTCAGAGGCACGTTCACACCTACGGGCAATTGAGTATCTCTAATTCGCCTATCTGCATGCCTTTGGAATGTGGGAGGAACCTGGAGCTACTGAAGGAAACCTACACAGACACAAGGAGAACATGTAAACACCACACAGCAATCAAACCCTGCTTGGTTTGAGTTTTTTACATTTTCCTGCACCACCCATATTTGGGAGAATTAGCAGATACTGATAAGGTTAGTGTTAATCCTGCTAAAACAGAAGTGCCCTAATCTTCTCCACTATGGTTGAAGCTCTTAAATTAAATCAAATGTCACTAATCGTAGAAATCACCCAATTCAGATAGACTCAATTCATCCAGAACTGAAGTTGACCATCTTATGTTACAGCATATTACTTCTTTTTGCAGGATCTGCTATTGCCTGGTCTGGTTTCTTCTAAATCTTGATTTCCCCAAAACTTGTTCATTGGTACAAACCAGGTGATAAATTGAAGGGGAGTTCTTCCATCTTCAGTTTATGTGAAAGCAAGTTGGGTTGGCCTTTTGCAATAATTTGATGAAAACATAGACCAGGGTGATGATATTCATGAAGATAAACCACAATACAGTCCAACAATGAAGTTCATTTGACTTTGCTTGCCATATGGTTTGAGGTGCTGGTGTGATGACTTACAGTAGATGTTCAGTTTGAATGATGTTCAAGTTGTTCTAAGCTTCTGTTAATTGTTAGCTATGTTAGGATTGCAGCACTAACACACAACTAAAGAACCATGCTCCATTAAATATAGTCAGCTGTTAAAGGTCACTGGGGTGACCTTCTAATAAGACTAATCAGTGAAGCCAGCTTTGTTTATTTAAGGTTTTATGTTTGTTTGTTTTTTTCACAACATAAAAATTATTCTTTTTCCAGACAAGTAATTTGCTTCATGCAAAACTACGAAAACCAAAAGGAGAGAAGGTTAAAGAAATTCTCACAGAAATGAAGGAAAGGAAAACAATAAGTGAAGTCCCTTTGGGTAAGCTTTTCACTTAGACCACATTAAACACATTGTTTCTAGTTCTCTTGTTTTCCTGAAGAATTGGATTACTTTTAAACTGCTGTTGCCAGTTAATTGTTTTGTTTGGCGGTTGGGGTTTAGGCATTTTGCATATATTAGATTAATTGTAACGATGTAAACCACAGCATTGTTGAACCCTTAAATCTGACTGGACCATTGGTGTTGACTAATTAACAACAGCACCTGCATAAGCCAAGGGCATAGCCAATACAACAAATTGAAATGGCTTGAAAAAGAAAAAACCCACAGGTGTACTAACAACCAAACATAGAGCAGGTCAGCAAAGAAAAACAACAGTAGTTGATGACAGAAATGACACTGTGAGAACAACAGTCATCACCAACTACCTCCACAGGGCAGGGTATACATTTACCTCCTGAAAAAAGACTGAAGGGAGAAACCCTTCCCAAAACAAACAATGTGTTTTTCTAAAATGAAAAACAATTTTTAATTGCTGTGGTGTAAGCATAATAATACACTTTTCTGTGTACTATTAGGAAAATACTCGACTTTAGGGTGGTAAAAGTCACTCAAGTTCATATCGAACTACATCACACCAACATATCATTGATTGTATTTCTATAAACACATGCCCCCACATTGAAACCCTTGACAAATAGGTTTACTGAAACCTGCTCTCTTTGGCATTGTAACTGTTCTTTTATTATCTCATCACATCACTGAGCAGTCAGTGTATGATGGACAGAGGTAGACTGAAGTAGGGTGATCATATACAAAATTTATATTTGTTATTTATTTTTCTTTTCAATTTCTTTACACAGAGAAAGTTCTTCGAGACAAAGATATATACAGGAATGAATATGAAAAGGCAATGACATTACTGAAAGACATGAAGAGCAAGTACAAGATGATCCACTTGAAGGCAATGGAGCAAGCAGCACAAATTGAGAGCAACTGTCATTACAATCTACAGCATGGGGGACAAATCCACTAAAATAAATTAAAACCTTAATTATACCACAGTGCTGATCAGTTCTTAATTCTTGTAGATACATATTGGTATTACAAGGTGTTGATTAATTTTCTGTAATAGCAGATCTGACAGTAGTGACAGACAAGGCAAATCATTTTCTTTTAATGTGCTAGCTCTAATCCATTATCTTGTCTAAACTAATAACTACACACTGGCTTGTATGGCAGATGCTCCATGTAAAAAAATAAAAATGTGTTTAATCATTGATGTTGTGATGTTTTATGTAAGGAGACATTTTCTGGGAGGGATCTCTAGTGCCAGTACTTCAAACAGTTAGTTGTAAAGCTGTAGCTTTATTTTAGACTGGCTGCTTTTCATTTTGTTGTTTGCTGATAACATGACATGTTGCACTGTTTTTTGCTAAATTACTTCAAGAGAGAAGGAAAAAAGAGCCTGATGACAGAAAGACAGATGTTCCACAACACGAAATGTAACTATAAATGTATGATATATTATTCTAAAATTACTAAAATGTTTTAAAATGAATTAATTCACCTGATCTGTATCTAGCTTAATGAAGGGCTCAGCAAGTACAAAAAAAATAAAATGACACCTAGATCTTGGGCTAGTGAGTAAGATTTTTCTCCTGATGACAGAAAAGCTATCTATGTATAAAATGTTAACAGCTATGTAGCTAGCTATGTATAAAATGTTTAACTTAATATAGTAATAAGTAAGATATCTCTTTTGGCCTCATTTTTGTTTTATTTTACTTGGCATTGGTTTGTGGGGTGTGAGGATAATAAACTGCATTAGTGAGAGCTTTTATATAATCATAGGATACATAAAAACACCTTTATCACCTGTACATTGCTGGGTCTTTTTTCAGTCTGAACTGTCTACTGGTGAGCCTGTGCCCATTGTAACTTCAGGTTCCTGTTCCAGGAGTGGAACCCAACATTGTTGTAGCCTATCCACCTCAAAGTTCAGAAAAGTATTCTGAGATGCTTTTCTGCTCAACAGAGTTGTAAAAAGTTATTTGCATAGACTCTCTGTCGGCTTGAACCAGTAATTCTCCTCTGAGTTCTCTTCTCTTACCAACAGCTTTCCACTCACAGAGCTAATATGGTTTTTGTTTGTTTGTTTGGGTTTTTCCCCCCATTCTGTATAAACATTAAATATTGTTGTGTGTGAAAATACCAGGAGAAAAGACCAGCAGTTTCTGAAATACTCAAAACAACTTGCCTGGCACCAACAACCACACCACAAAGGCACAGTGATCAAATTGTATGATGTGATTTCAGTTGATTTATTATTGTTTAGACAATATCTTCAAACACATTTTCTTGGTGTCTAGTTTTACCCGTCTGCTTGTAAAATGTCTTGTTTTCCTATAGGAGGCGCTTTTCTATAAACCCCGGGAGCGTTTTTGGACCGCAGTAATCTCTTCGGTAGTCGCTGCTGTCGCAGTTACTAAGTGCAGAGTAAAAGTTAAGCCTAACTGTTCACTCAGTTTTTGAGATTAGGAAGAGAAGGATGCCATACCTGAAGCAAGTTTTTATTTTAGTCGCTATGCGCTGGTTTGTGTGGTGTGAGGCAGAAGCAGCACAAAGCCGAAAAAGTAAGTGTCAGAAGATTGACTACATTAGTGAAATGCTGAGATGTTACTCTCTCTGTGGGCTACTTGTATAACAGCAGAGCTGGTGTTACATTTCAGACCGTCGTGATGAATTGCCTGTTTAACGGTATCTGTGTCAGAAATATTCCTGACGACTGTATAAATCTCTTTTTTTGTCACCTGCTCAGACTCGGATTCACTTATTATCAAGGGTGCACTTTTTATTTCATGTTATTTATTCTAAAAGATTTCAGCTGACGGATAGGCTGTAATCGTCAGTGATAAATCCTCAGTTTTAAGTTTCAATGTTAGGCCTATATCTGAGCTTATTTTCTGTCTCATATGTGTAGTGTTTTGCACGTTTAAGGAGAAGACCTACAACCCAGG
This sequence comes from Hassar affinis, assembly GCA_025674545.1. Taxonomy (NCBI): domain Eukaryota; kingdom Metazoa; phylum Chordata; class Actinopteri; order Siluriformes; family Doradidae; genus Hassar; species Hassar affinis. The sequence goes on from JAOVYV010000019.1 coordinate 15,133,642, forward strand.
AGACAGCTGGCATCCTTATCTAGAGCCGTTTGGATTCATGTTCTGCATGCGCTGTGCTTGCACTGAAGTATGTAGACTGCTGTACTCACTATTAGCTGTTTAAAATGACATATTAATTATAAATACTTATTATTAATAATACTTTAAAATGTATGTAGGGTATTGTGTGTGTGTGTGTGTGTGAGAGAGAGAGAGAGAGAGAGAGTACACGTGTGTATACAGGATTACATATGTCTCCATATTCTTTCTGTCTGATTCTCTTGCATCTCTGACTCTTCCAAGTTTGGCCATGTCAAATGCAACCCCATCAAGTGCCCAACTCTGCGCTGTGACAATCCAGTGACCGACTCACAGCAGTGCTGTCCACGCTGTGCAGGTTAACAAACACGCACACAAATAATTTGACTATCTAAAGACAAATAGACAGACAGACAGTTAGATAGATAGATAGATAGATAGATAGATAGATAGATAGATAGATAGAATGTCTCTGTCTGTCTCCAGCTACAGTTGTGGCTGGAAGTTTACATACACTCATCATGAACATGAATGTCATGACAATGACATGTCATGGCAAATCAGGCTTTCAGTGATTTCTGGAGAAGGACATATATCTTTAATATATTTAATAGAAAAACGAACAAGACTTTTTTTAGGAGGTTTTCTGAAATCAAGACAGGGTCAGACTTATAAGCACAGGGTCAAAAATATAATATTTGGTAAAATGTACCTTTACTAGTTGCTTTTGTTAGTTATCAAAAAGCTTCTGGAAGAGTACTGGTTGGATATTTGGCCACTTTTCAGTTAAATTTGTTTAATTTTAGGAAGACCATCCAAAAGCTTAATGTTAGCCTATTTTATTCATTCCACAACAAGCTTTGTGTGTGTGTATGTGTGTTTGAGGTCATTGTCTTTTTGGAACATCCAGTTGTGCATAGATTTCTTCCTTCCTTCTTCATTATTCCATACAGTGTACTTAGTTTGAATGCCTCATCTTTTCTCTTCCAAACATACCTCTGGCCATTGTGGCCAAACAACTCAAACTTTGGCTGATCTGACAATAAAGCCTTCATTCAGAAGGCGTTTTTGGTGAGATGCAAAATGTAGTGGAGCTTGAAGGTGTCAATTTTGGAGCAGGGGCTTCTTAATTGGATGGCAGTCTTTCAGTCCATGGTGATGTAAATCTTACTTGACTGTAGACAGTGACACTGGTGTTCCAGCAACTTCTATTTATGATAGGCCTGTACTTTGATGGTTTTTAGGTTCTTCCTGACCATCTGGACCAATTGGGTACAGACCTTGGAAAAGTGGCTACAACTTCCATTAACTTGTACTTATACACAATTGTTTACACTTTTGATCTTGGATTCTGTAGTTGTTTAGAAATGGCTCCAAGAGACATTCCTGATTTGTGTAAATCTATTCTGTCTCAGATCTGCACTGAACTCTTTGGACTTTCTCATTGTACTGTGTACTGGTCAATCCAATGAGTGTCAATCATGATCACTAACAGAAAGTTAAAAGGCCTTTGCAAGTTAAAATACATTTCTTTGGCATTGGGGCTTTATGTTATTAAGTTATTAAAATGAAAACTTGTACAGCAAATTCTTTTCTTTTTTCCATGAAAGGTCTAACTTGTTATACACTTATTCTGCTCCAGAAAAAGAACAGCGCAAAGTAGTAACTGAAAGCCCAATATTTCCATAGCATTCATGTCCATGATGAGTGTATGTAAACTTCCAACTGCAATTCCATCTGCTGTCTGTCTGTCTATCTATATATTGATTGACTGTTTTCAGCAATTCTGCTTGGATGAGCAATGCGACTCTTTTCATGTTGTGTGCAGCACAGATGCCATTAGAAGTTTTATAGGAGTTGTTTAAATGCCTTTAATATTATCCATGTGACGGGTAGTTTTATGGGACGCCTCCTCTCAGCTGGCTCTGTCATTTTATGGTTCGTATCTCAGTAGTGACAAGTTACACTCACAGTATAATTCATGGAATGCTTTGAGTTTAGCACTCTGTGTTCTAATCCTGAAGCTCTGAACTGTTTGTCAGGCAGTGGAAATTATACATTACAATTTAGAGTATTCTTCAGTTTTATTAGTAATCTATTTTTCTGCCTGTCTGTTCATAGATAGTTTACCATTAGAAGGATAGATGAATAGATGGATAGATTGATAGATTGGTTGCTCTTCATGCATATTTTTAAATGTTTCCATTGTCTATTAATATTCTATGTACTGTCTTCTGGCACAGATGAGCAGAGGCCCCCTGCAGGTTTGAGGGCTCCCATTAAAACCTGTCGCTACAATGGAACCACATACCAAATGGGCGAGACTTTCACTAATCACGATCTGTTCCCATCCCGACAGTCCAACCAGTGTGTTATGTGCACATGCTCTGTGAGTGATAGTGTGCTTTACAATGCCTTTTCCTCGCATTGCTTTTATGTACATAGTAAACCTTTTACCTTTTCATATATTAAAAACTAGACTGCTTTGTACACTAATACACCCATCTCTAATACTGTCATTTATGATTACAAGCAAGCCATGACCTCATTAATATAAGATCTGGTACTCTGGCCAAAAATAAGATAAGACTAAGGTATAAGTTTTTTTTATCCTTTTCATATACTATATTGCCAAAAGTATTTGCTCTTCTGCCTTCACACGCATATGAACTTGAGTGAACTATTCTAATATACACTAATCCATAGGGTTTAATATGATGTGATAATATGACTATTTGCAGCTATAACAGCTTAAATTCTTCTGGGAAGGCTTTCCACAAGGATTAGGAATGTGTTTATGGGAATTTTTGACCATTCTTCCAGAAGCACATTTGTGAGTTCAGACACTGATGTTGGATGAGAAGGCCTGGCTCGCAGTCTCCACTCTAATTCATCCCAAAGGTGTTCCATTGGATTGAGGTCAGGACTCTGTGCAGGCCAGTCAAGTTCTTCCACACCAAACTTGCTCATCTATGTCTTTATGAACCTTGCTTTGTGCACTGGTACACAGTCATGTTGGAACAGGAAGGGGCCATCCCCAAACTGTTCCCACAAAGTTGGAAGCATGAAATTGTCCAAATCTCTTGGTATGCTGAAGCATTAGGAGTTCCTTTCCCTGGAACTAAAGGGCTGAGCCCAACTCCTGAAAAACAACCCCACACCATAATCCCCCCTCCACCAAACTTTACACTTGGCACAATGGAGTCAGACAAGTAATGTTCTCCTGGCAACCGCCAAACTCAGACCCATCCATCAGATTGCCAGATGGAGAAGCGTGATTCCTCACTCCAGAGAACATGTCTCCACTGCTCTAGAATCCTGTGGTGGCATGCTTTACTCCACTGCACCTGACGACTTGCATTGTGCTTGGTGATGTAAGGCTTGGATGCAGCTGCTTGGGCATGGAAACCCTACCACTTCAGCCTACCACTTTGTGGCTGAGTTGCTGTCGTTCCCAATCACTTCCATTTTGTTATAATACCACTGACAGTTGAGTCTGGAATATTTAGTAGCGAGGAAAAACACGACTAGACTTGGACAGTTGGCATCCTATCACAGTACCACACTGGAATTGACTGAGCTCCTGAGAGTGACCTATTCTTGCACAAATGTTTGTAGAAGCAGTCTGCATGCCTAGGTGCTTGATTTTATACCCCTGTGGCCATGGAAGTGATTGGAACACCTGAATTCAATTATTTGGATGAGTGAGTGAATACCTTTGACAATATAGTGTAACAAAGCAATTATTTTTTTTATTCATTAAAGAATAAAGCTTCATACATTTCTATATTACATTTAATGTTGTGAGACATCTGCTCATTCATTAAATGTTAAAAAATGTTTCCTTACAGAACAGTTCACCCTATCAAAAATTACATGTGCAATCCATTTATGTGGCATGTCCTCCGTACAGGTCCCTGTGTAAGTTGTTACTATAGAAGTAATACATGTTTGATCAAACCCCATTTCCAGAAAAGAAAGGACACTTTCTAAAAATGCAATAAAAACTGAACTCTGAAAATTGTTAATTCACTTGAAGCTTTATTTAACAGACAAAGGACAAAGAAAAAAAATCATGTTTTCAGTGATTAATTTAATTTTATTTGTTAAACATAAACACATTTAGAAATTTATGGCTGCAGTACACTAAAAAAAGTTGGGTCAGAGGCAAAATAAGATATAGAAAGTCATATATTAATTTTGTGGAGAAACAATGGCGAATTCTCTGGGCCTCAAGTCATCTGAAATGGGCCAAAAGACAGTGCAAATATGTTCTGTGATCAGACGAGTCCATGAAACAAAAAGTGCAAAAACCAGCATCTGTGATGGCATGGGGGTGCATCAGTATCAGCATGGGTCATCTGCATATATGTGAGGCATATATTGGTGTTTTGGAGAAGCATGTGCTGCCATAAAAAAACATATTTTTCCATGGAACTCCATGTCTATGTCAGCATTACAATGCCAGGCATAACTTACAGAAGTGTGGTTTGACTGGCCATCCTGCAGTCCAGGACTGTTGAGCAACTCAAGTCTTGTACACAGCATGAATAGACAAAAATTTCACTTGCAAAACAATTTTTAAAAATGTGACTCAGTGGTAAACATGCCATGATTGCATTGCAGGCATCAATTTCTAAATTCATCATTGAAACACTGAAAATCTTTTCTTTATCATTTTGTCTGTTAAATAAAGCTTCAAGTAAATTAAAAAGTACAGATTGTTATATCATTTTAAGAAAGTGTCCCAACTTTTCTGGAAATGTGGTTTGTAGACCTGACTTGTAGACTTGCGCTACAGATTTGAATTGTTGATTGAATGTAGATTTCAGTACTTTAGAGTTTTGCTAACTGGAATGCCAGATTGTTGATACTTCAGTGGCTCTTTATCTAGAGATTTCTAATACTAAGTTCAGGATGTAATGCTGTCAAATGAAGATTAAATATGTTTGCTTTAGTGTGTCACTTGTGTGTATATTGTCACTTGCCTCCCTTTTCTTTCTTGGCCTCCAAGGGTGGAAATATTTTTTGTGCACTGAAAACCTGTCAGCCCATCACTTGTGCTTCACCCATCTCTGTTCCAGATACATGCTGCTTTGTTTGCAAAGGTGATCATCATTAGTCTTTAATGGTGCTTGTGTAGGTCTTTATTTTTCATGTAATTTAAAAATGTTATATTTATTTTAACAATAATGTAATGAATGAAACGCTTGGGGGCATTGTGTTTTAGGAAAAACATTCATGACAAAGTGGTGCAATGCAGTCTGATACAAAGTAGAGTCACTATTTACAGCATCAAAATCAACTATTTATCTGTCCTAAAATATACAGCAAGAACATGCCAAAGATTACAATTTAAAATGTATTAATGCCTAGCTCATCACTTGTTTTATCCATTTACAGTAATAATGCTGAAGGAATTTATAGCAAGAAGCTGAAGAAAGTTTGCAGGACAATTTAGTTCCTGTCATTGCTTACATTATAGCATCTATAAAGACTTTTTCCCTCACCAGCTTCTATTGTTACTGAAAAAAAAAACATAAAGTGTAAAGTCCTCTATCATGAAAACTTTGGTGGAAATGTTTCTAATTATAAGAAAGGGCTGACCCTGGATATTCCTACCATAAATTTTAAAAGTATTTTATTGCCATAATACCATATCAATGATATTGTTTCCTTTGTTAAATAACAACACATAAAAAAGTTTGTTATTTGAATGTTTGTAGGCTTGAACTATGAGTTGTTACTGTAGAAACAATTGTGTATTGTTGTGTGTATTAACTGTATTAGAAAGAGCACATTACCTATCATTAGAATTACTTGCACTATTGTCAGAGCTGCTGCTGTAGAAAATTAATCTATACCTTCTGAACAGTTAAGTTCAAGAATTCACTAGCACTACAGTGTAAATGTATTTAATTTTTATATGTGGTAAGTTTAATAAGTGGTAATTATAAACATCAGAATGAAATGGGTGTGTCTTATTTAGTGATTTTCTTTAAATGTGGAACATTAATACTTGCAATTTTCAAGCAAATTTAAGGAAGCAATGTGATTCTTGTTTCTCTGACATGATCAGAGGGTCCACCTGACAATTCATATGATGATGGAGGACAGCAACTGAACCGAGGAGTAGTATGTATTCTTGTTATTTACTAATAGTGTATCATTACTTTTACATCATAAATTACCCAGACTCTATTATGTGTTGAGGTGATTCAAGGCCAGTCAGTTACCTTAACAAATGGATATCAACCCCTATCATTTATCGTTCAACTATTAATCAACTTAGCATAGACTACTGCTCTGCTGTATGATTTCTCAGTGAAATTTAACGTTATATATGAGTGACAACTTCAGTCTTATCCATAAACACCCAGTGTGGCTACAGACTTTCATTCCAAACAAGTAAAAGACACATCTCATTTCACTTGTTTAATCAGTTCATTTTAGTCTCCAATTAGCTATCAAGTGTGCCTCCATTTTGGCTGTAAAGAAAACCTGCAGCCACACTGGGTCTTTGCAGGTAATATTGAAGAACCTTACAGTAGAGTCTGCCTTAGTGATATTAAATACAAGAGATGGTTGGATGGATGGATGGGAATGAAGGCAAGAACAGCTATAAATAAAATGGAATAATATAAAGTTATGCAGTGGTATAAAGTAATGTTTTGATTATTTTGAAACACCTGATAAAATCAGCTGTTATGTGACGGGGGGGACTAAGTTGGAAAGTGGAAAGTTGGCAAGGAGTCATTTACAAAGACCAAACATCTTTTCTTTTATCTGCTTAATCCAAAGAGACATTCTGTGGATCAGTGCACTGGAGAGCAGGTGAAGAACCGGGCCACACGAGTCACACCAGCCGCACTAATAGGCTCACCGAGAGGCCTTAACCTACAAACACTGCACCTTAAAGGAGCGGCTGATACCACAGTGAAGATCCTCTTACAGCACAAACACCAGAGAGGTGAGTGCCACAAGATCTCTAGTGGAATTAGTCAGTAGGGTCTGGAGAAACTAGGATCACTGAACACAGATGGTGTGTCTTTGATGTCATCAGTGAAAACGTGGACATGGTTTCTCAGGCAGTTAGCCAGCATTAGCTAACATAACATGATTTCTGTGAACATTTTGAGGTCCATTTGCTTGCTCAGAAATACTTGATGGTTGTGAATTTGTGAATATGGCCTTTTTTATTTGCACAGTGCTTTTATCAATAGACATGTTTAGACTCAAAGCATCATTACAGAAGTATGAATCTAGATTTAGATCCCTAATGATCAAGCAAGAGTAGACAGGGGCAAAGAAAAACTTGAGAATGAGAAAGAAACTTTAAAAGAAGTCAGAACCAAAAGGGATGTTTTTTTGGGGGGTGACACCAGATAGTGAGATTATACATCATTGCAGTCAACCACGACATCCTTCTGTCCCTCTTTTCTAATCTTGGCATCACTGGCTCTGCATGGAAGTGGTTCAAGTCCTACCTGGAAAGGTGCTCCTACCAGGTAACCTGGAGTGGCTCAACATCCACTCCATGCAAACTCTCCACTGGTGTCCCACAAGGCTCAGTGCTGGTTCGTCTTCTATTTTCACTATATACTTGCTTACTGGCAGATGTCATCCCTTTACATGGCTTCTCTTACCATTGTTATGCTGATGATACTCAGCTCATCCTTTCTTACCTTCCTTCTGATAATCAGGTTTCAGCTTGGATCTCAGCTTGTCTAGCAGACATTGCTTCATGGATGGTAGCCCACCACCTCAAGCTTAATCCAAGCAAGACAGAGCTGCTTTACATCCCGAGAGCTGCAGGTCTTCATTGTGATCTCTCAATTTTTTTGAGAACACCATAATCACTCCTTCATCAGAAGCACATTGCCTTGGGGTAGTTGTAGATGATCAGCTGTCTTTCTCAGCTCATGTTGCAAAGCTGACCAGGTCATGCAGATTTCTCCTTTACAACATTCAGTGAATTCGACCATTTCTCTCAAGGGAGGCCACTCAGGTACTTGTTCAGTCTCTTGTCACCACAAGACTTGATTACTGCAACTCCCTCCTAGCTGGTCTTCCTATGCCTGCCATCAGGCCCCTGCAAGTGATCCAGAATGCTGCAGCTTGATTTGTGTTCAACCTTCCCAAATTCAGCCATGTCACTCCACTGCTGCACACCCTTCACTGGCTTCCTGTAGCAGCTCGCATCAGACATAAAACCCTGATGCTGGCCTACAAAGCCAAAAATGGTCCAGCCCCTCCCTACCTGATGGCAATGGTCAAAGCTTGATGCGTACCCAGAGCCCTTCGTGCCTCAAGTATGGCTCGACTTGACCCTCCATCATACAGGACACATGGGATGCAAGCATCCAGACTTTTCTCTGTCCAGGCACCAAGGTGGTGGAATGAACTCCTTCTGAGTGTCCGAGCAGTGGAGTCACTTGCTATGTTCAAACGCCGTCTGAAGACCAACCTTTTTCAAGAGCACTTGAATGACCACTAACTCAAAGCTGTTACCACACTTAGCAGTTATTGTATTCCCTAGGTCTTGTTCTTCACTGGTTTTGTGTAGTTTAGGAATACTTGGATTCTGGGACTAATGTTTAATAGGAAGAATACGGCTTAAATTCTATCAGTATCATAGCTCAAAGTAGCTTGAATTCAGGTATACCAGCCTTAGCTTTGGATATTCCAAGTTAATGACTAAGCACTCTAGTAAGTCGCTCTGGATAAGAGTGTCTGCTAAATGCCATAAATGTAAATGTAAATGTAATGCTCGTCTACAACTGTAAAATCAAATTGTACTAAGTGTGAAATTATATTCATTATGAACAGACTGTAAATAAGTATTCTGGGATGAGTGCATGAGTGCATGATTACAGTCATATATATGGTTTCAATTTCTGTGGTTACAGTTATCCATTGTAATCAACTGTCCAATAATATTAAATGGAGCATTCCAGAAATAAACAATTCATAAGTTTGAAATTGAGCACCGTTCTGAGAGGTATGATGAAATCTTGTGTCTTCCCGCTCCATCCAACCCCTTTGTCCAGTGTATCCATACTGTACTATATAGAAAATTGTATATTTAGGGTTTGATTATGAATATTTGAAAATTGTATATTTAGGGTTCAGTATCAGTAGTGCTTAGGTACAACGTCCATTTTCCATGTGAGATTATGCACTGATGACAATGTAATATTAGTGAATACCTAGGCAAACCTTAGATAAATGCACTCCAGAAAATCCTGCATGAAGTTAGCTAACACTGCATAGGGTCTTTTCGAATTACACTTATATGTGAATGTACAAAAACTACAAACATCAGAGTATAATGCATTTAAAACATTACTGGAGCCAATACATTCTCACAGTTGTTTGTCTAAGCTTGCACATACAGTGGGAAGACCTACTCCCATGGTGATGTGTGGCACCCCGTTCTGGGGAAGGTTTTGGAGTGCATCCTGTGCACCTGCAGAGATGGCCTTCAAGAATGCAGACGCCTCACGTGCCCCAACCAGTATCCTTGCAAACATCCCATGAAGCTAGATGGAAAATGCTGTAAAATTTGCCCAGGTAGCAAAACATACCAATTTTAAAACTATAACAGTCCTAAAGTATATGTCACTATGTGTTTTATGTACTAATATTTGTTTGCATTTTTTTTTACATATCTGACAGAGAGTAAGACTGAGAACAATAGGACAGAGTGTTTACAGGGACAAGACAATAACAGCCTTCTGGTGTATAAAGTCGAATCTTCATCTGCTGCTCATGTGGAAGATACGGTGCGAAGAATCGCCATTGAGAGACAAGGAGCCACAGAGGTCGAGGTGCAAGTATGGAAAACAGTAGATGGTAAATAATATGAAAACATACACTCCTACCAGCACAATGTAGCAGAATTTTATGTTATGGGGTCAGTCATAATGTTCCAACATCTAGTGACCACCTCCCAAAGATTAACGGCAGAACTGCAGATGAACACTAAGTAATGCATGTACTGTAGATGATAATATAGTTCTAATATATTTTATATTTATATTTATATATTTATTATATTTAAATATATTTATTTGTTATATATCTTATGTTATTGTTTATTTAAAAATGGGATCATGAATTGGGCAGTGTCATTTCTTGATCATGTCTTGCCCCATGTACAGGGGTTAGACAATGAAACTGAAACACCTGTCATTTTAGAGTGTGAGGTTTCATGGCTAAATTGGACCAGCCTGGTGGCCAATCTTCATTAATTGCACATTGCACCAGTAAGAGCAGAGTG
>JAOVYV010000019.1:15144041-15157815 GCA_025674545.1 Hassar affinis
GCAATGCACACAACATTATGTTACCATTACATTGTACATAACATTACACACCAGAGTTCAAAAGAGGACAAATTGTTAGTGCATGTCTTGCTGGCACATCTGTGACCAAGACAGAAAGTCTTTGTGATGTATCAAGAGCCACAGTATCCAGGGTATGGAGGAGCGAGCAAGAAGAATGGCTTAAAATCCATCTGACCACTGTGCAGGACTTATATATGTCATTCTCAAGACGAATTGACACTGTATTGGCCACAAAAGGAGGCCCTACACCAAACTAATAAATTATTGTGGTCTAAAATGACAGATGTTTCAGTTTCATTTCCCTGTACCTGCACTGTATTCTTATATAATTTTAAAAAGGGTCTCCATTCACTGAAATATGATTGCTGTATTACATGTTAATACTCAGATTTTCTCATTATGTTCCTGATGTTTAGTTGTTTTTCTGATATTGCTAACATTTGGAAAGGCACCAACATTAATGAAGCATGTGTGTCACCTAATTGCAAGGGTTTTTGGTGTCAAATGTGCTTTGAATAGACTGATGTATTTATATTTATAACATGAAATGGATCTCAGACCTTGGGTGCATTTACCCTTATTTCTGTGTGAATAGTCTCCATTTGGAAAGATTCATGAAAAAAACATCAGGCCATAGACTTATGTTACTGGTTAACTACATTAACCTTGCAGCTATAATTCAATAATAAATGGCTAATTGACTACATGGGGTAATTGTGTTTTTATTAAAATATTCTTTAATACTAATTGACATTGTGTTAACTTTTAAATAAATCATAGACTACAGTTAAAATTGTGAAAAGGTGAAAGTAACCATTTTTTTTATATTTCTAGGGGTACTGCATTTGATGGAAACTGGTGATATTCAAAAAAAGGACCTCATAGAGCATCCAGAGAATTATATTCTACTGACTACATTAGATGAGGGTGAGTCTTATCAGTTTCTTCAGATAAACTGCATGCACAAGTCCACAGTATGAAAAGTGTAATAAAGTGGAACATTTGATGCAGCTGCAGGTCAGGGCAGGAACAACAGACACAGCAATACACAAAAGGAAATTGAAATTCTTTTGCTTAAAATGTGAAGACAATGATTTCCTATTTTCATAGTTACTGTTATCTCACTATGTAGGCTTGTAGATTATTTAATATTAGATTAATTATGTTTAACAGTAGTTTTGACTGCAATGTTGTCTGTTAGGCAAACCACCATTTTATATTAATGCACTCATTCTAATATCATATCTATAACTTACCCATGAATTTGTATAGTGGTTGCTCCACATAAGTGAGTAAAAAATTTATAAAGCTGTTCCTTTGTATTTGTTTGTTTGGGTTTTTTGTAGTTTCTTGGATTGAGGGCTTTTTGTAATTGTACATATAAAAGAAATGTATTTACTTGGTTTAAAATAATTCAGGCTGGCTCTGACCCCTCCCAAATCCCACCACATGAATATTATATTATATTATATTATATTATATTATATTATATTATGCAACTCATTGAGTCATTTCTTTATTCTAATAATTTCTTCATAACTTTAAGCAAGTCCACAGGGAGCTTGGCCTCATCACGTAAGAGTAGCTCATTAGTAGCTAGCCAGCTAGTTTAAATAACATTAGCTATGCTAATGAAAAAATGACACCTGTTAAACTCACCTCAACATGTTATTTACAGTCATTTATCAACCATGAGCAATAGAAAACTCACTGATGCAAACAGTGTAGAGAGTCATTATTCTCACCCGTATTAGGCAGGGGTACACTGGTATCGTCTAGGGTGAAGTACATCTCATGTTTTCTTTTTTGGGACACTGAAGTAATGGATGACAAACCAGAGAGAGGTCAACTGTAAATCCTGCCCACAGAGAAAACTGATGGGTCTATTAGCACAAAGACAAAACCAGTCAAGGTGCTTTCTCTGTCACTCTATCACTACATTTGTTGCTTCCTCTCTCAGTCTCTGTTGACCTCTTCCTAATTCCTGCATATTGTATATAATTTGTGGGCATCAGGGAGCTGCTATCATTATGCAGGAGACTCCTGGAACTCCCAGAGACGTGAGATGTTGGCATGTGTTCTCTCCCACATCAATCAGAGCGACACTAACCAATCATGGGTGTCTGAGATGCATGTGGAAGGTGCATACAGAAGAGCGTTACACCACTTCCTGATGTTGCAAGAGCAGCTCAAAAACAGCATGTGTCTTGGAAGAAGCATGTGATAGCCCTAGCCCTCCCTGACTGGTAGCTGTCATGTGAAATGGGAGAGATCTTAATGGGTGGGAATTGGACATGACCAACCATGAGGATAAAGTTGGGGGGAAAGCCAAAAAAAACACTTCAGGCCATGCTGTTATTGGAAAATAATCAACTACATGGGGTAATAGTAACTCTGCTTCATCACATCTGTCATGTATTATTTTCCTATAACAGAATGCTCTGTCATTTTTGATTCCTTATTTATTTTCTAGGTTTTTACATTCTTTAACACAATCACAAACAAGCATTTTAATGTTAGAGTATATTTTTTCCCCTCAGATGCTTGGAGAAAATTTAAAGAGGATGAAGACAAGGAGAAAGACTTCAGTAGAAACAGGACCTGTGAAGATGGCATTAAGGAGGTAGTGAAGTACTTAAACCCTGATCAGCTGGACATTCTTTGCACGTCTTAGTCCCCTGAGTGTCCTGTCTGCTCTGGAACAGTGTGTATCAGCTCAGTGTCCAACATTTCTTTTATTATCAGAACAAAAAATAGAACACACACAATGTGTTTTAGTGGAAAAACAGATACTGGCACAAAACTTTTGCTGTCCCATGTGACATGTAGCTTTTGTAGAGGCCTTGAACTGGAGTGAAATCAGTAGTGTGGTCTTGTCAGAATACAGAAGGGAAGGTAAACACAAACAGATGTCTCAGTTCTGAAGCAAGAAAGGGAAGTATGGAAATGTTACTTTTATTAAGGAAAAACTTGTGGATGTGATTCAAGTAAAATACTCACTGTATTTGTACAGTAATTAAAGAGAAGTATAAGTATGAATGTATGCAGATTATTGGCCAGGATGCTTTTATAAAGTTGATGTAGGCCACATTTTTATCACTGTCATTAGTTATATATCCATTAAATAATTGTAATACTAAAAAAGAATGTTAATATTTATTGTAAATAAAGAGGGATGTCTTTTTGACTGAATTTGAAACATGCATTAATGAATGAACAATAAGTATAAACCCATTTTCCAGAAAGGTTACTTTATAGGTAACTTTCTAAAAATGCAATAAAAACTGAAATCTGTATTGTATCATTAATTCACTTGAAGCTTTATGTAACAGTCAAAAAGACAAAGAAAAGACTTTCACTGTTTTCAGTAATAAACTGAAATAAATAAATAAAATAATTTGTTAAATATAAACAAATTTAGAAAATGGTACCTGCAACACACTCAAAAAAGTTGGAACAGAGACATGGGTCACATTACCTTTTGTTTTAATTATACTTTTTTTAATTGTTTGGAAATGTAAGATAATATTTTTACAAAATATTTTTTTTGCTTATTTTTGCTGTATACAAGACTTGAGCTGCTCAACAGTTCATAGTTGCCATTGTCTGATTCTCCTCTTCATGATGTGCCACACTGTGCAGAATGAGGCCTGGCATGAGGTGTGAATATTTTCATGATATTATGAGTTGTACATGGTGAAAGACCTAAATTCTTTCCAGTTTAGTGCTGAGAAACATTGTATTTGAACTGACTGACAACTCTCTCATGAAGTTTGGCACAATGTGGTGAAACACAACCCACCCTTGCTTGCAAAGTTGCTCCATTTATACTTTTATTTATCTTGACCTCACATGCTACCAGCTAAACTGGTAATTGTGGAACCTTCCAGTTTTACTTGTATAAAATTTTCAGTCTTACTTTGCTCCTGTCCCAACTTTTTTGAGTGTGTTGCAGGCGTCACATTAATTTTTTTTTATTTTACAAAATACAATTAGATTTGTTAGTGAACATTTTTTAACGTTTTCTTTGTATTTTTATCAGTTAAAAGTTGTATCTTAAGTTTTATTATTTAGGTTTTTAGTTTTATTAAATTTTTAGGAATTTTCTGGAAACAGGGTTTGTACATTATGTCTGTATGCACAGAACATTTTTACCATGGTAGAGAAATTGAATTTGAGAACTTCTGACCAGAGGCAAGTGTTATTACATAAGTTGTTCTGGCTGGACAATGAACCATTGAAGCCACTTCAGGATTTTTAGGATTTGTGGCTCTTACTTGTTCTCCTCTAAAATGTTGGCCTGTGCAACAGTGTTATAGTTTGTTTTCTCAAGGGTTGTGGTAGTCTAACAGCATGAGTGCAACAAGAGAGCTCTGTTAATTTGATATAAATGTAGGTCAGAATTTTCCAAGAATACAGAACAGGACAGGCCTTGTTAAGACATATGGCTGTCTTATTTTAGCTATGCAATCATTAATAAATCTAGTGTTTGTAATGTTTACTAAATGAGCAGATTTTTTGCCACCTGTTGTGGCACATCACAGTACAGTGCAATTTTCATGGCAGAGGCAACTGACATGATTTCAATAACAGAAGGTTGTTAGTTTAATGGAGATGTCATTTTGCAGCCAAACTGAGGTTTGGTGAGGACGTGGCCTGTCAGCTCATTGTCGACAGCTTTGTTCAGGTCACCAGGTGGAGGATAATCTGTGCTTGTTCACAGTGAACTGGGCCTGGCCACGGACCCAGACTGGAAGAGTTCAAAGAGTAATATGGACTTTGCCTTTTCTCTGAACCCCAAAAGCCCACTTTCCCTCCCTTAGTGAGTACAATGAGTCATTGTCCTGGACTCAAACATAGTGCCAGACAGCACTGCTCATCTCTCACTGAAGGCCTGACAAAATATTTTGCAACAGAAGCCCCTCAGTTGAAGACCTTAATGGTCACACAATGAAGCTGTGAATTATTTTTGCTGGCTGTTGGATCTGGCACTTTCTAGCAATTTGTTTTCTCCAGAGTGACTCATAGAGAGACTCTGTGCTTCAGGGGTGGCTGGTATAAATAGGTTAGCAGGGCTAAGCACACACAAGCCCCCACTAATTGTTTTAAAAAAAACAATTTAAGGTGTTATTTTTGTAATCCACCAGACTGTTTGCTCTGAACAAATATCTTAAAGTGGATTATTTTGGACTTTTGTGGAATCAAGCACAACAGTACCACCAGCAATTGTTGGCATGAAGACTCGAGGATGCAGCTGATCCCTTTCTAGATTAGACTGTAGATTCATGCAGCTTATAAGTGACAGCCATGTCAAGTTATTATTAGTATTAACAAGTAAAACTCCCCCTAGGTTTGATTTCCATTTGAGCTGATACATTTCAGCCCATTTCTCTGGCACATCTGTATCACATCATCAGCAGTCTTTGAGAAGGAACATGTGAAATAGTCATGGCTGTAATGAACACAAACAAGCTTATTTATTCTATTATCATTTTTTCACCCAAAATGCCTTTGGAGGAGAACATAAAAGTAGATAGACTATGAACTCATTACACAAACAGTACATATTACATAAAAGAACTTATGACAGAACTGTAAGTTTAGTGTTTTTTTTACTTACCCAGAATCATGGCATGAAGCCAGACAGCATGACTGAAACTTTTAACAAAATGTTAAATTCCACAATGCAGCTGTCTAATCTGCCTGTGTGTGTAAAATAATTTGCTTTGCATAATTCTTATTATGTCATAAATTAGACCTTATAATGCAGTGCTCAACCCTAATACTTTGGTTTCCAAGATACTGATAGATGTTAGATTTTAGCATTTTACACTCTTCTCAGAGTGTATATTTAATGCAGTGTGTTTAATTCATACATTAGTAAAAATATTCAAGAATTAAATGTCTCTACCCTAATGCCTGAGAAGGAATCCAATATTACACATTTTATACCTGTGTTATATCTAGTTTGGAATGTTTGGAACATTCTACCACATTTCCCACAGAGTTCAACACTTGCTGCTGGAGCACAAATTTGATTTTAAGCATTGCCATCTTTGGCATCTGCATGGTCCTTTTATCGTTGGATGGAGGTTGGTTTTGAATTCCTTCTAAATAGCATTTGGCCAATTCCGCTATGCATGCTTAGTCTTGGCTTTGGCAATTTGAACAGCTGGGGGCAGTCAGTGGGTATAAATCAAGCAGAAGGGTCAGTTCTCTGTGTGAGTGTCCCTGCTCAAGCTTACTACCAGTATTATAGCCATGTTAAAACCTTAAATCCACAAGTAGAAAGGTCTTTAATTGCACCTTTTCATCTGAGTGTGGGAAATGTGTTTTAAAACATTACTGCAGAAATGGAACTAGTTGATTATCTTGATTAGATCTCATACAGATGAGATAAACATGTCAAAGATGTGCTCATGAGGAAGGGAAATAAATAATTTGTACAACAATATTAATAGTCCTGTGCCTGCATGAAAGCTCAACACAGTCACTAAATCACCACACAAGCTGCTTATTGTCTTCATGCCATAAAAATTAATTTCCATCCTGGGTCTGAGTTGGGAGGACACATTGGATAGGATGCCGGTCCTCCAAAGAACACCATACACACTCATTCATACCTAGGAGCAATTATATCTAACTAATCCAACTACTGGAGTGTTTTTGTGAGTAGGGAACTCAGAGGAAACCCACCTACACTGTAACCCAAGCTCAGGACAGAACCAGGGACCCTGCTGATGTGAGGCAACAATGCCATAAACTGCCAATCTACTGCCCAATTAAGCTCCTCAATTGTTTAAATAGAGTATATTTTCTGACAAAACCTCTTCAGGGCCCTCTTGAACATAATTCATATGTCAAATACACATGTGGGTTTTAGACACACCTTTTTCTTACGTATTGCTTTACGTGTCTTTATTTTCTCATGTGATTTTCTTACACAATTAATATTATAATTAATATTATTTATTTTTCAGATGTGTTTCTTCTTCACACATGATCCCATGTGGTTACTTGAGTTCACATGCAATTTCAGGGTATAACACAATTAAATGCACCTACACATAAGATCACATATGACTCACATAATCAAATGCAAAAATATTATGATCAATGACATGTTTTTCCTTAAGGGTAAAAACACTGTGTCTGTGTTTGTAACTCTGATGTGTTTGCTTTTATAGCTGATTAAGGTGTTCAAGGAACCGTCAAATGAATGCCATCAAAATATGCTTTCTAGTTCTGCTTCATTAAGTTGGGCTCTGATCATTTCAGCTGTTGATCAGATTGATGCCAATGAAGTACAGACAGTAGCAAATATTTGGTTGAATATGTATATAAAAGTGGTTCAGTTAAGTTAGTGGCTTAATTGAACTAAAATCAGTCAAATTCGTTTGTTTATCCTCTGCCAGGAAAAGCACAGAAAATCAGCCCACAATTATTATGATGAATGGATTATGATGAATGGACATCCCACTCACAGTGACACATTGATGAATGAGAACTGAAGTGTTTGACTTGCAATCAGAACTTTCATACACATTGTTTGATGATATTCATAAACCATCTAAAAACTTCACATCTTGATCCAAAATGGTAAACTACCTTGGCCTCCTGATTTGCAAAGATTATTCCAGATGTGGAGATCCAACACCTTCCCATGCACAACCCCAAAATAGCCTGTGACACTGCACTCCCAGAATCAGAAAAGAAGTATGATAGGCTCCCACATTTCCGAGCCATGTCATACAAATTTTCCAATTTGGACAGAGAGAAATCTTCCTCAAGCCAAATGAGATTATATTACACAGTCAGAATAGTATGTTTAAAAAAAATCTGTTTTCACTCAGTACAACAATGGTTTCCTTTACAGATTTGCTTGCACAGAATGAGAGGCAGATTTTAGGAATTAATCATCTTAAATTTAAATTTTATTAATAGTCATTTATTACTGTTTCATTAGAAAACATTTATTTTATTAGTATTTTATTATCACTTTGTTGGTGTTAAAAATAACTGCTGTCAAGCATAAAACAAGCATTCTGGAGCAAATAAGTTTTTATAAATTTTATAGATATGAAATATTTATTGTTTTTGTCAGTTTATGTAATGGAGAGAATCTTTTTAAATTGTAGATTGTAGTAAAATTACAGTTAATTTCTAAAAAGAGAAAAAAGAGAGACTGGGGAGGCTGGTTTATAGCTACAAATAATATCTGATAAGAGGCATTAACTTAATTTGTTGATGTTCCCCAACATTACTCTAAATGGAGGAAAACTATGATGTTCTTTACAAATTGTGAGTATTGACAAACTGCAGTGATATAAGAGGAATGCAACATGTCCTGTTATAGTAAATATAGGGATATAAGACTTAAGAATTTTAACACTAATATAGGAAAATAATAAACTTCATGGTGGTCACAGTAACAAAAAGTTTTGTGTTGGGCTGCATGAACCTTGTCATTGATTATCATTTTGATTACCTTAACTACAAAAGGTTAGATTAACAGAATAAAGTAATTATGGTTAAGGCACATTAATATAATGAATTACCTGTAATTATTGTGAAACATAATAAAATACCCAAGAACTACAGATACACTACAGGTGTTAGTTTAAATTTAGATACACCAAGACAAGATGTTATATTTTGATAAAAAAATTATATTGTAGTACATTCTGCTGCACTAATACAGTACACTTTCATATTTAGTGGCTTTGCAGATAGCCTGAGGTCAGTTTTTTTCTAAATTTAATAATGTAGATTCATTTGATATATTTTTAAAAATGCCTATTGATTTATTCCACCTGGGCTGAAAAATGCATTCCACATCTGTGCAGCTAGGCCGAAGGAACAGAGTTGAGCTGAACACATACACTGGGCAAAACCAGGGAATGGAGCAAAACAAGGGAAAACCTGAATGGATACAATGAGGTCTTCTAGGTTATTTAAAAGGATACTTCATGACAGGCCTGTTTTTGATGTATTGCTGTTTTGATTTTTAATTTCTAATTTAGGCTCACCCGCTTGACCTGTGTGCAATCTCATCTTTGAAAACAAACCTGGAAACAGTTAATCACGCTTGCACACTACAATGCCAAGTCACAAGCACTTTGAAGTAGCCCAGCTTATTTTTCCGACGATAGCCATGCAATTGAGCAACAGATTTTCTCCGAGACACAGAGGCACCTCGTGTTTCAAACAACAGTAATGAGTGATCCAGAGCAGGCACCTCATGCAGGATTTTTCCCATGTGAGTCTTTACTTGACATAACTATTTAACTACTTTCACATGCAATTTTAGTGCATAACATGGTCAAATGCACCTGTTCACATGTTATTTCATATGAACCACACAGAAACGTGAAACGTTTGTGAGACATTCTACAAAACGGGTGCCATTTCCATCCACAACATTTGATGAAATGCATGAGCACAAAAATATGTTTGTTTCCTAAGCTTAAAAAAGAGTAACATCTTGTATTTAAACATTTGTCTGTGTCGGCCAACATTACATTTGCATCTAAAATATCACCACAAATGTTATATTTTTATCAAATCTTATTTTTATAAATTATTTTCAGGATGGTGTCTCACTCATTCCCTATGATACTGATACTGATATTTCATTTAATTAATTGCATATATGCTGGGTAAGGAAATTGGGTCACATGGAGAACTGTAGCCATTTGATGAAATGTAACACCCCGTTACATGTTTTATTGTGATGGAATGGTAAGGGATGTAATGGTGTGGTTCTGGTTTCATTTTAAAAAGAAAATTGGCTGAACTGGAGCTTAGACCAATGTATAGATTAAATGTCCGCTTTCTGTAGGAAACCTCAGTAGGATGTGTGTTGCAAGATTAAGACTCCCTAGTTTTTCACTCACTGTTTTTCACTTAGTCCCTCACTCAATCACTCACTACCCCTTCTACCCATTTACTCAATCTCAGACTATCTATTTCTATCACCTTTTCTTTCACTCTCTTTCATTGACTCACTTCCATTTATATTTATGGCATTTGGCAGACACCCTTATCCAGAGTGACTTACAGGTGTTAGACAATGAAACTGAAACACCTGTCATTTTAGACCACAATAATTTATTAGTATGGTGTAGGGTCTTCTTGTCATGCACTCATTCACTCAGACAGTGAGAGAAAGATAAGTGAAAGAGACAGTGAGTGAAAATGATAGTAGTGAGTGAGTGAGGGAAGGACTGAAAGAGAATGAAAGCGATAGTGAGTGACTGATATAGTGAGTTACTGCATGAGTGAAAGGGAGTGAGGGAGTGAGGGAGTGAGTGAAAGATAGTGAAAAAAAATGAGTGAATGATACAGATGGTGAAAGAGAGTGAGTGAGTGAATGAGACAGTGAAATAGTGAGCGAGTGTAGTAGATGTAATACAATTAGGCCTGGGGAATGTGTAAATGTAAATGTATGTAAAAGTAAATGTATAAGCAATACAATGTAGTGCATGTATTCTGTGTGTTTGTAATTGTTCATTGTAGCTGACTAAACAAGTGTCTATTCTTTTAGGACCAAGGTGTCATGGTTGGAAAGCAGATACATTGTCTATTGTCCAGATGGCAAGTGATAGGATCTTGGGCAATGAATAAAGGTGGCAAACAATGATTTCAGAGGCAGCACAGTTTATACTGTGCTAAACTTGAGGCTATAAGCTTCTTGTATAAAACCCATTCCAGAAAAGTTGCACTTTCTAAAAATGCAATAAAAACTGTCATTTGTTAAATTGCTTGAACTTTTATTTAACTGATAAAAGTACAGAGAAAACATTTTAAGTATTTTCTCTGACAAATCTAATTGTGTTTTGTAAAAATAAAATAGAACATGACACCTGCAACACACTCAAAAAAGATTTTACATCTTCATTTTTTTTTGAGTGTGCGGCAGGCAAGTTCATTACTGAAAACACTGAAACTCTTTTCTTTGTCCATTTTTCTGTTAAACAAAGGCTCAAGTCATTTAACATATGACAGATTTCAATTTTTATTGCATTTTTAGAAAATGTCCCAACTTTTCTGGATATGGGGTTTACACTTAGCATCAACATTGTAACTCCAGTACAAGACCCAGGAGTCTGGATGATTAACTACATTTGGTGTACATTTCAGTTTTGGCTGAAGTGTTCTTTTAAAGCAGCATTAACCTTTCATAATCGCTGACTAAACTCTATAAAAATAAAGTTTAGTGATTGCCAGGAAGAAACAAAGGTAAGGGGAAAGTTCTGGTTGGGATGAAAAGCTCAAATTCACGTACATGGCAGCAGATCAGAGAGGCTTCAATGTACATTTCCAACTCCATGCCATCTCAAACCTTTGTCAGTTTTGTTTTAATAAATCACAAACCCCTGAAATGAGGCCAAGAACTGTGCCAGAGACTGACGTTAAGTAGAAATGTGAAAAAAGCTTTGGCAAGCACAAATTCTGCAAAAAGCTAACAGAAAAGCAAGCTTTCTGAACTGATTATATCATCCTTAGGAATGATCCATGGCACAAAAATTCTAAAGAAAAGAACCGAAGAAATGAACATGAAATGGACAGTGAGGATGGTGTGATTAGAAATAGAAGTTGCAAAGTGGGACAAAGTAAAGTTTATTGTTTATGGTAAAGTTTAATACTTTTAATATTTGATATTTAGGATGACAAAGAATGTCACTCAGTGATCACTGATGGATTACACCGATCAGGCATAACATTAAAACCATTTTACTGGCTCCAGTGACCATACAGGTGCACTTTGTAGTTTTACAGATAGAGACTGTAGACTATCTGTTTTTCTACAGACATTGGTAGCCCCCTTTTATGCTGTTCTTCAGTGCTCAGGACCCCCACAGAGCAGGTATTATTTGGGTGGTGGATGATTGTCAGCACTGCACAACGCAGTGTGTTGTGTTGGTATGAGTGGATCAGACACCGCAGTGCTGCTGAAGTTCCTGATCACCGTGTCCACTCACTGTCCACTCTATTACACATATCTACCTAGTTGCTCCACCTTGTAGATGTAAAGCCAGAGACAGTAACTCATCTGTTGCTGCACAGTTTGTGTTAATCATCCTCTAATCCTTCATCAGTGCTCACAGGATGCTACCCACAGCACACTGTTGGCTGGATATTTTTTAGTTGGTGGATTATTCTCAGTCCTGCATTGACACTGAGGGGTTTAAAAACTTCAGCAGCACTGCTGTGTCTGATTCAATGGTACCAGAAAAACACACAACAACACACCACCACCACATCAGGGTCACTGTATTGCTGACAA
Source organism: Hassar affinis (assembly GCA_025674545.1). NCBI lineage: Eukaryota > Metazoa > Chordata > Actinopteri > Siluriformes > Doradidae > Hassar > Hassar affinis. The sequence goes on from JAOVYV010000019.1 coordinate 15,156,352, forward strand.
TCATCCACCACCCAAATAATACCTGCTCTGTGGTGGTCCTGTGTGGGTCCTGACCACTGAAAAAAAAGCATAAAAGGGGGTTATCAAAGTCTGCAGAAAAACAGATTCACGACAGTCTCTATCTGTAAAACTACTAAGTGCACCTGTATGGTCACTGGAGCCAGTAAAATGGTTTTAATGTCATGGCCGATCATTGTACATTAGAATAATCCAGGATGAATATCATTCACATATAGGCATCTCAAACATATTCCCAGCATTTCATTGGTTTCCTCTAAGAAAGGACGAATACAACCAAAACAACTGGTAAGCTTTACAGGGACACCTACTGGTTTGTTATTGTATTGAAAACTTGTACAATAAATATCCAGTCAAAAGAGCATTGAAAAATCACAGCGGTACAGAAAACCCCACAAAAGTAGTTCATTTCTTTTGAAAAAAGCCCATGATCGATGCTTGTTTTGTCACTTTATTTGCAGCAGCAAGAGACTTCTTCTGACTCTTCTCTTTGACCTTTTTTTCCTCATCCATCCTTGAGAGTGGCTGCTTGAGTGAGCTTGATTCATCAGAGCGCTGAGTGGCTCTCGTGGATTCATCTTCACTCTCCGAGTAAGATTCACTCTCGTAGCCTTTCTCTGTCACTAAGTTAAAAACAGATGGAAACCCAATTATACCACAGAAGCAGTTGAATTCTGACTGGTCATAAAGGTGTTGATTCATTTTCTGTAACAGCAGATCTGACAGAGGGACTGCTTTAACCTAAGATTTTCCATCATTTACCAAACTTTGAAAAGCATTGATTGAAAATGTCCATTAATCATTTTCACAGATATAAAATAAGGCAATGAATCCATTCATTCCATTTGATTTGTCCTCTGCCATAGCCATAGAACATCAAAACTGCTCTAGCCTTGCTTTACCAGCAGAAAAACGCTCTTTATGCTCTCATTTAGCACCACTGCCTGTGGTGGAAATGCACACTTCCAAGTTTTTAGGAATACAGATGAGCATGTACAAGCCTTTCAAAACCTGTGAGGTGGCAAACAACGGCATATACCTCACAATCACTGCACAAATAATTCATGCAAACATCCATACTTGAGGTTTGTGTCATTTCGCACTCATTTTCTTGTGAGAAAGAAATGGCTTTGTGCTATTCAGCGGGACACATGTGGGCATTTTAAGACGTAGCACATACTGTATGTCTCTAGCCAACATTTCAACAGGAAGGACATATGTCTGTAGCTTACATTTCAACACAAACCCACCAAAATCACAAAAAATACAGGGCTACAATCTCTTGATTTGAATGGACAGATCAAACTTCTGTTATCTGGCTAGATGTTTTTTAATACAGTGGAGAAAATAAGTATTTGATCCCTCACTGACTTTTAAAGTTTTATAACAAAAAAATAAATGAAACGTCTCATAATTTTATGCCAGCTTTATTTTAACAGTGCCACA
>JAOVYV010000019.1:15178780-15195810 GCA_025674545.1 Hassar affinis
TATCTATCTATCTATCTATCTATCTATCTATCTGTGATATTAATGCTTAAACACTTAAATACTTTAATACATGCCCATATATTAAGCAAAGATTAGGTTAATGTATTGCTGTGCACAATTTTGTATATTTAACCATGCAGCAATGCTTATGAAAATAAATCTACTACAGTTCATGTGTGTATGTGTTCAGGTAACAACATGTACTCTTGAAACATAACTAATACACACAGGAGCAAAGATCATTACTTTCTGTTCCAATTACAAGAGAATGCCATTATCTGGGGCTATCAGTGTTTGGGGAGTTGGGAAGTTTTTTTTTAAAACATTTTGTTCTAGACCAAGATGGGAAAATATAAAATGATATAGCCAGGCAGTATCTTTAGCATAGAATGCTGTCCTTTCCATCCTAACCCTGCTGAAGACAGACCTTCTCTTTCGTGGCTAGGTATCACCTTCACTAAAGTTATTTTGTCAAAATATTACTCTTACTGATTTACCTTTGCCTCACACTCAAGAAACTAATAGGGGTGGCTGCACAGGATTCTCTCCCATAAATGGTTCTTCATGACTTCTTCATAAAATTCCATGCTGTTATTGTTACCTCTGTTAATCTTCTCATCTTACTAAGGAAACAGCATAGAAGTGCTGGACATTTTCCTTCAACTCTACCCTTAAACCTCCCTTCAGACAGGTCCAGACCTCCTGCCTCCTTGCTTATTTGCATTCTTGTCACCTAAACTTTAACTATTTACCTCCGAAGCACAGGTAAAAATGTTCTCCAGTCAGACTTCAGCCAGTCTTTCTCAGCTCTAGATAGCATCACTTTGTTCATCATTTATTTTTAACCGCACATTCTTCCCCTGCACACTGCAAGCTTCTCTTTTCCATCTAGACCTGTTTTTTCTTTGAGGTTCTAACATTATTGTCGTGCCATATCCTAGTATTAATGTCCATACCATTGTTTTGTAGATAACTCATTCTAACTCTTTTCCATTCCACAGACTGAGCTGCTGTGTATCTGGTCGTCTCTCAGAAGAACTCGCTGATCACAGCATCTGATTATGCACAGCTCATTAGTGTAATTTGTGTTCTCTGATCATGTTGATAATTGACTTGGTGTGACTGTTATCATCAACTCGTACAAATTTAGTCCCTTAGACTGGGCTACTGCAACATGCTTGTGGAAGGTCTTCACATTTCAAACCTCTGCATCTGATTCAGGGTGCAGCTGCATGACTTAAGTTGTCCCATATCGCTCTTATCATTACATTCTCTTTTCTGCATCTCTCTTCTCCTCTGTGCCTTTTTGCAGCTGTACCTATCTCTTACAGTCCTCTATGAAAGGAGTTTTATTTTCTTAGACCCTGTCTTATTTGTACTAAACAGATTATATGTTTTTTGTCCACATACTGTATTTCTTAGTAGATTAGCTGCCTTTCCCAGCATGGATAATTGCATAATTGAAGATGTTCTTTAGATATCAGAAAGAAAGTTCTGACTTGTGAGGATATTGGCTGGAAAGTATACAAATTAAGCCTATATTGCAGCACAGTATGAAACTACTGTTTACAAGTAATTTTGGTTTATTCTTTATGTCTTTCAGGTATTTTGATGTTTTGCCTGCATTTCTGGATCACATACCTAATTCACGATGGAATTTGGACCATCAAAAAATTTTACCCACACTGAATTCTATCTTATTGGATTTACATCTCTAAAAGAATACCGAAGATTCCTTTTCATCCCATTTTGCGTAATGTTAATCTTTGCAGTCACTACTAATATCGCCCTTGTATTTGTCATTGCAAAACAGAGGACACTTCATTCTCCAATGTATGTGCTGATATGTTTCATAGCATGTGTGGATATATGTGTGCCAAGCTGTGTTGTCCCACGATTGTTATTTAGTTTAGCATCAGGGATCAATGCTTGGCCTCGAGAATTATGTCTGACCCAGATGTTTATTGTTCACTATGCCTGCAGTTTTCAATCCACAATTTTGTTTGGCATGGCTGTAGATCGCTACTTTGCTATATGCATGCCATTACGGTACAATGATTTCATGAGTTTTACCAATTGTATGATTGCTACAGCTATAATTGCAATTCGTAATACATTCATTATAACAGCCATGGTTGCTTTGGTTGGAACACTTAGATTCTGTTCTTCTAATGTGCTTTATCATGTTCATTGTGAACATCAGTTGGTGGTCACCTTGGCTGTCCCCTGTGAAGACACCACAAAGAACTATTTAGCTGGTCTGATCAGTTTCTGTGTGCCAACTATTGACTGTGTTGGCATTGCATTTTCCTATATTGCCATTTTTTTTGTGATTTTCCGATCAGCTGCAGGGGAATCACGGAGCAAAGCCATCTCCACTTGTACCACGCACTTGATGGTTATCTGTATTACCTATTTCACCTCCATGGTGGCCTTCTTGGCCTACAGAATCCAATCAGGCCTTACACCTGACCTACGTATCCTTATCAGTCTTGGATATCTACTTGTTCCTGGTATCTGCAACCCAGTAATCTACGGTATCAGGACTAAAGAAATACGGGAACAGTTTATTAAACTTCTTAGGATAAATAAGGTTGATGCTTTCTGATCATCACAACAAAGTTTAAATATTCTTGTATTAAAAATCTAAGTATCATGGATAGAGTGACATTTTTTAAAGATGTGGAAAATCAGTAAATATGTTGTCTAATTACACATTGCAAGAAGTTCCATCTTACAATCAGAGAAACAGATTTATATAGCAACATTATTATTATTATTGTATTATTATTATATTATTAAATTATTTATAGTAGTTTCTTTTGCTTTGAGTGGTGAAACTTATTGCAGTGACTGGTAGCTTACAATTTTTGGATGTGTGTAAAAAATATGGATAATAAAACTATGCTTTCTGTGCTTATAAAAGTTTTTATTAATAAAACTGAACATTAAGAGTTTCCTTGCTGATGACGATAGTTTTATTGGACAAATTTGTAATTACAAATGTAATTACAATGCATAATGCAATAATATTATATTTTAGCATTGTATCATTTTATTGCATGATCAAGAAGGAATATCTGATAATAATTTGAGTGTAGAAGTTGTAGACAAATGTTCAGCACAAGAATATTTTACATTTTTTATTTAAAATATTGTTTACTAATTTGTGTTATTAGTAATGCACTCATTTTACAAATTATATCATTTTATTTTATCATTAGGAAATAGTAGTTCTTTTGTAATCATTTCATTAAAACAAAGATGGAGAACTGTGCAGCATAAGAATACATTTTAATTAAAGGTTTGGTTGAATCATTTGCTAGGTATTGTCATAAACATGATATTGTTTCCTTATTTGTTAAACAATTTGTTCCAAAAAGTTCCCAAAGCTTTTTACTGGAGCTTTTTATATGCAAGCTGTACTGTATATATGCAGCTGTGATTTTTATTATTATTATCTATTAGTGCTGCTTTGAAATTATTTTCCAGAACCTTATTTAACTTAATATGTAAAGCAAGCACAAGTATATGTATTAAGAAATCTTTTCTTTTGGTGAATAATTTATTTTATAAATGTATTGGTTTTATAAAATGGCAACTAAATAAAGGTAAACTTTATTGCATAATAAATAATAAACTTGGATTTTTTTTATGAAGCTAGTGAAATATCAGTAATGAGAGCACATTGCAGAAGGATTTCCCCACATTATATTTCACCACAATATCCTGATAATATTACTAATGTGATCTGTTATGAGTCTTATGTTTTATCATCTTAATTAAAGATATGTGAAAGGAAAGAAAAGAAAAGAAAAGAAAAGAAAGGAAAAGACAAATTATGCATTGCACTCAGCTTAAGGTGCCTTCCTTCTTGCTAATTTAGTTTAGAAATTTAGCTTGGCTTTGGTGTTTTGCTAGATAAACCCTTAACTCTAACTATGTCACGATGTACTTAGTATGATTCAATTTAATTGCAGAAATAACTAATAATACCCAAAGGTATACACCTGTAACTTAAAACAAAACTTATTAAAGGACACCTTCACTGGTTCCCTAAAGAACAGTGTGAGACTTTTAATTGGTCTCATATGGAGTTAAACCCTAGTGAAAGTTAATTGATTCCTAACGGTAATGAAAATCCAGTAAATAAAATTTCTCTAACAATTTCCCCTTAGGGAACCTCACATATAGGATGAGGGATCATTAATGATGTAGTTTATTCAATGTTGGATGTAGCACTGATCAAAACTGAGAAATAACCCATTAAATAAACCATGCTGGCCTCCTGCACAGTCGTCAGAGCTGCAAACTGTACTTGTTGTTTTAGCTCCCCAGGAACAAGTGCATTCATGAAATAGTTCAGCGATAATTCCACGAGCAATACTGCATGTGCTTGCCTCAGCATCATACTAATTTCAAAGGTCAGCACACTCAGACACTCTCCAAGAAAACACCAGCGATCTCGCCACCCTGGAACTGTCTGGGAGCATGCCGCCTTGGTTCTTTGCCTTTTGCCACCACCTTCTTCCCTGTAGCTCGCCAATGACACTTCCTGTTCCACTATGACATCATGGAGCTCCACTTCTAGACAATTCCACTTTTGACATCAATGTGTCAATCAATGTCACAAGGACGGGGTCACACGAAGAAGCCATTTCCTACAACAGTTACTCTTTTAACAAGGTAAATATTATTTAGCAGCCTCAGAACAAAAGGTAGAACAGCCCACAATCCCACACAGGAGGGAGGAGGGGTTGACACACAGCGATACACCTTACATTCATGGTAGCTGCAAAAACACTACTGCCCTAAGGTATGCTTGGCTATCTCTGAATCTGATTGGTCTAACCCAAACTACCTGCTCTCTGGTGGCTGACAACACAATATAATAAAAGTAACATTCAGTTTTAATTATTCATAAAGGAAAGTATTGTAATAAGAGAAAGTACTTAATAATAAAACTCATAAAACTACAGAATGAAACAAATCAATCAGTTTTTTAATTATTCAGATGTTATTCAGTACCATTCAAAAGTTTGGACACACCTTTAATTCAGTAGTTTTTCTTAATTTTAAAATATTCTGCATTATAGATAAATATTATTCATCCAAACTATGAAATACATATGGAATTATTTAGTAAACAAAAAACTATTAAACAAACCAGAATATGTTTTATATTTTACACTCTTCAAAGTAGGCACCTCTTGCTTAGTTGACAGCTTTCCACATCTTGGCATTTTCTCAGTCAGCTTTATATGGTAGTCACCTGGAATGGCTTTCAGCTAACAGCTGGGCCTTGTGAAGAGTTCATTTCTTGAATTTCTTGCCCTCTTAATGTGTTTGAGAGCATCAGTTGTGTTGTGAAGAGGTAGAGTTGGTATACAGTAAATAGCCCTATTTGAGTCATGTTCTAATCCATATTATGGAAGGAAATACTCAACCAACTAAAGAAACATAGAAAGAACATATTTTAAACTGGTAAGCACACATAGCCTACTACTTATTAATTAACAAAATAATCAAAAATGGAAATGCAATCTATGCTGTTTTGTCTTTGGGAAAATTTGGGGTTCTTATTTTCATAACTCTACATTGTAAAACTTTTCACTGTAAATTTATAGTAATAAAGTGGCAGCAGCTTTGCCAGCAAGATACTCTATTTGCCAGCAAGATACAGCTTTGCCAGCAAAATACTGTATATTTAGCTCCTAACTGTATTTTACAATTATAGTGTATTACCATGTATTACTATGCACTGACAGCACAAAAAATGTTTATTTATTTACAAATGTATTTAATGCAAGTAATCTACAATGTCAATTCCAATGAAGTTGGGACATTGTGTAAAACATAAATACAAACAGAATACAATGATTTGCAAATCCTTTTCAATCCATATTTCTCATGCCCATGGCCACCAGAGGGCGCCCCAGACACTCTGTGGGAGAACTACAGCCAAGAACTGCAGCTCCCACAGGGCCTAGCAATTTTGCATTTTACCTTGTCTAATGTGCAATGTGCATATGAACCAAAGCATCAGTTTTGCTCTGATTAACACTTAACTAATTGGTGTGAATGCATACTTAGACCCCATTCACACTTGGCATAAACATGCATTCTGGGTGAATGGGTCACAACTGGACAGCTCTAAAGTCATCCTTTCTCATCTGGCATTTGAATGCTTCTCCAAATGCATCAAAACAAAACTGAAAAAAAAAAAAATAGCACTTTAATATGACTGTGTTGGTGTGCTAGTTCTGCATATGCAGATGAGGTCAAGACAAGTAGGTGGTCCTTCACTGTGGCAAAGGAAACATTTGCATACAGGGTGCTAAAAGAACACGGTCATATGCACCCCAGACCCTCTCTGAATGTGGACTAAATTATCAGTTACCAATGCATCTTTGAGATACATTTGACCCTATTCATTTAAGGCATTTGGCAGATGTCCTTATCCAAAGAGATTTATATTTATCTCATTTACACAGCTTAGCTGTTGGGGGTTAAGTGCCTTGCTCAAGGGCCCAGCAGTAACAGATTGGCTGTGGTGGGATTTGAGCTCATGACCATCTGGTCAGTAGGCCAATGTCTTAATCACGGCCCTGGATTGCGGAGGATGAATGTAGTACCAGATGTGAATGGGGCCTTAATGTCCTATCTCATTAGCTGATGCTCTCATGAATCTGTGCTTGATATATTAGTAGAAAATGCCATGGTTAATCAAAACAAAGATATGCAAAACTGAAGGGCCTTTAAATGGTGTTTGTAGCACCATTGTATAAAAGCAATATCACACTCAAGGTCATGCTAATATTCAGTATGCTAGCATGACCTTGAATGTGATAAAGCTTTTACACAACAGTGCCATTTATTTAGTTAAAAGCTATTAAGCAACAACAGATTATGATTTCTTTGTATATTTAATCATTTATATGGCTCTGCCAACACAAATACTTCTGCAACTGAACTGGGTCAACACTGCTGCCAAGCAACACAAACATTTTCCTGCACACTGGCTTGCTACTTGCCACTTGACAAACCACTGTGTAGTTCTACATATAACCACATGTACCACTCTGTCTGAAAAAGTGCTGTATAAAAAAGCAATAATAAACTGTCAGCAGAAAGTTTTTACTCTGTGGTTTTATAGAAGGCATAATTGCTGTATTTGCCACAAATCTATAATTGCCAGAAAGGCTGTGCATTTTTTGGTACATTTAAATAGTATATTATAAAGAAGAAAATATCTTACTGGTTAACTATAATATTTTGTAATAGTTTATACCACAATAAATAAAGATGGTGCACTGGGTAGCACTTCTTGCTGCAAGAAGGGCCTGGGTCCTTTCTGTGGGGAGATTGCATGTACATGGCATGGGTGATATGCATATATATGAACGTACCATTGATGAAGATTTGTATAATAGCACCTCTGACAATAGTGTCGCACAAAATCACAAGGAAAACTAGTTCACAGATCACAGAGACTTCACATAATTTAAGACTAATATTAAACATAATTTAGGCCTGCAAATATTTACACATTTTAACAGTGGTGTACACTACTACAAGTTATCACAACAGTGGTGAGATAAGAAATTGGTAGGTGGTCCTCTGTAAATCAGGGTGGGCTTAAGAAGAAAATTCAAATTCCACAGTCACTCATAAGTATCTGAATGTTTTCAGAAAACATTCAAAGTATTGAAAAGCTATCACTCAAGTGGCGTCTGACGCCAGGTTGGTAAGCCTGCTTGTGGCCTGATTCACTTCCGTTCACAACACAGATATCATCACAAATGTCAGTTGTTCACTGTAACATACACACACACAAATGTGTTGCCACAGAAGATAAAAAAACAGCAATTTTAATCTATGAAAGTAGCTTAAACACAACACAACAAAAGGCATATCACAGGTCTATCATCTCAAACATAATGTTTCTTATATAATGTGTAGGCTTAAGACTTTAAATTGCAAGGAACTGTTTTTGAATTGTTTTAGAAGAAACCTTCAAATCACACTGTTTTAGAAAAAGCAAAAATTCAGGTATAGAATATAAACACCCCTTTTGTTGAGTTATCCCAGTTCTGCCTCCAGACTCCTCATTCCTGGAAGTCTTACAAATACATTTAACATTTTATTTCATATTCTGATTACAGTGTACATGTAGCAGGGAAACGGCATAGAATGCCATCTTTTTCAGAGAAAGTAAACTTCTTTGAAAGTTTCTAAAATATCAAAGGGTGATATCAAAGTTATATTTTTTTTCCTCCATGGGAAAGCCCTCATATCAGAGGAGTTTGCACAACTCACAAGCTGTATTTTTGTCTTAATAACTTTGAAAGAACAAAGAGGCTGGTCAATGAATGTTTATAACTGCTCTCAGAGATGGGGACTCAAGTTTCTGACATGATACTTGACTTGAGAATTGAACTTGAGATTTGAGACACCCAAACAATTTTTCTTCACATTAACATTAAGGAAATGTCTGATGACCTGAAGGTCATTCCCTCCCTTATTATCATGCGTAGTAATATCATCAAAATGGCCAAGCCACAGACAGCACAACCATAAGAGATTAAGAGTTGACTTGGATTTGCCATTCAAAGACTTGACTTGGACTTAAATGATGCTATGCCATTAAGTGATCATAGGAAGTAATTATTTTGTGGATTTTCCACAACATTAAATGTACACTAGAGGGCAGCATCCTGCAACATCTTGTGGAACAATACTCCATAGGAAACAATATGGTACTAATAAGAAAATAAGAATATTTCTTCTTTGACATCAGTATCAAATGATCATGCAAAGTGTCTCAATTGGTCATATTTTTATTATTTATTTAGCCTCCTGTACAACATTCAGAACAAAATTGTTTCTATCTTCTGTTTAAGGCACTTCAAAAGGCACTCCTTAAGCCTTTTTCTAGCGATGGTGATGGTATTCACAGAAAAACTGTGAGTGACATGCAAAACCTGTTAAGAAATAAAGTGTATGATGTGTATGAATATTAGATAGACTCACAAATATACTGAGTTTGCTTCAGGTAAAAAAAAATTACAGGCAAATCTCTCCAATTAATTGTACATTAGGGTGGCATGGTACAGCTGGTATTGTTGCCACCTCACAGTTCCTTGGCCCTTGGTTCTATACTGAAGGTTACTGTCTGTTTTCTCTCATTTCCTCTCACCCCACAAAAACATTCTTGTAGGCATATAGGCTATAGTAACCGCCAGCAGGTGTGAAAGTGCACAGTACCCCACAATGGACTGATTTTCAATCCAGGGCCTTGTGCCTGTGCCCAGTGATATATATTGAGGCACTGGATCCAATTTGACCTTGACCAGGAAAAAGTGGATACTGAAGACGAATAAGTTTCTCCTTAGTGAAATGGTGACTGTGCCAGCAGTACAGACAAGACCTGACCAAATGTTCCAATATATAACTGTTTACAGTATATTTCACTACATGTACTATGCTTGTACACAGAGGAAGGCCAAATATATCACTACCAGTGTTAAACCAATCTTTATTACTGACAGATCTAACTATAGAGCAAGCTAGGCCAGTTCCTTAGCTAATGCTAGTTAGGATTAGCAAGATTGTTGTCATGTTTACAATGTGTACATTGAGTAAGCTGCTATTTTCAGCAAAAAAAAAGATGCTCAGACTGGTGATTCTTCCATTTTGAAAGAATTAAGTAGTTTTCCTGTGTCTTTCAAAGCTGCATCAGCAGTAGATCAGTGTATACAATGCTGCACAATATTTGCATACTTTGCAACTGTTAGCAACCTGTTACCAAAGTGCCTTAATTGATAATTTGTCATTGCAATAAGTTTATATATGTTTATGTATTTTAAAAAAACAAGAACATCATCTGAGCATTGGTCAGTTTTTGTTTCTGTTTTATTACCCAGGGGGCTAGTGTACTAGTATATTACATATATTTCATAATCTCTTGCCATTTAAATATGAAATATCTGCCTTGAGATTAACAATAAAAGCTTACACCAACAAAAAAATAACATCTAAGCTATACATTATAGTCATGCAGATGTCAAGAAGTCACATCCACTATGAATTGTATGTTTGCTGAGACTATAATCACAATAAAACTTGTTGACAGGATGTCTTGTTTCCTGAACACCTGGAACAGATAGGGGCTTGTGGAATATAATATTTTACACTTGTGCTTCTCTATGAGAGAGTCTCCCAACAGTACATTTAAGTGGAGTCAGATGATAACAGTAGCCTTAAGTATGGGTTTGTTTAATGCTTTACTTATATTCACATTGCATGTGGCATAGTTTTGACTTTTACAGAAAATATCTGAGAGCACAGTCCCAAGCAGAAGAGTACAATTACATTTCAAGATAAGTCAGACATGAAGTGTAACATTCCTTAAAATCTCAAATTCCTACATGTAAGCAAAGGCAGAACTGCTATCAAATTTTCCCCATATTCATCTTCAGATATCATTCATAGCTCATATTTCACCTCTCCTAGCTCCCAATGCACCAAATCTCATCTGATGATTAGGCTGATCATCATTTACAAACCAGCAGGGGCCAGACTGGATGCCATTCATCAGCTGTGTGAAGAACCAGTTGCACAGACAACCGAAATTAGGTGTGTTCTGGCTTGGTTAGAATAAAGTCCCACAACTCCTAGCTAAAACAAGCAATTGTGTGTCAGTCTGGGAAAATTCTAATTGGAAAACAACCAAAAATTATGAAACTATACAAATATTTTAAGAAAAAAGCATGGACCTATATTTAGGCTACTTTCTAACCTTACCTTGGGCTCTGTCTGCCGAATGTGACCTACTCACACAATGAATGTCATGCTTTGATCAGCTTGTCGGATAGCTACATACTGTCTGTGTTGTATTGAAACAAGATCTGTGATCAGATCTTGGCTGTCCGATCAAAAGGTCCACCTTGAAAATGTCATAATTGCTTGTAATGGATATACAGGGGAATAAGACATCAATTTCATGTCAGGGAACTCTGATGTTTTCAGAACTATCTACAGTACAAAATGGAAGAATTTGGCCAGGTAACCATGCAATTTTGAACACTCAATCCAGCTATGCCAGAAGCTATTTCAGAAGGGAAAGAAAAAATGTGGACTGTTTAGGGTTCCCCATGGACCTGCTTGGTAAGATTGCCATAGTTATAGCTAATTACAGAGCTGTTAAAGCAACATGTCCTGAACATGTATGGTTAGTTTTTAATTTTGCCCAAATCAAGCAAGCATTTACAGTGCATTTTAATCCTGATGAAAACAGGATATGTGCAAGTATTAAGGATTGCATTATCTGGTATTATCATATATTGTTAGAGAGATAGTGGCAGTTCATCCATAAGGGCAAAATATACAGCACATTAACAAATGTTAATGTTCATCATTCACAGTCCATGCATTTTTAATTACTGACAATTATTTTAAATGTTTCTTTTTGATGTACTGTATGTGCATATACTATTGATTTGGTCAACTTTCTTAATGCTGCACAATACTGGGAAGGTGATCACTGCCCCATTTACCTCCATAGTCTTAACATGGCACCTTGTGATCAAAATTGTGATAAAAAATAACTGCTCTTGCAGCAGACAGGGCAGTTAATAATATGGGCAATTTTAAAAATGCAATTTTAAAAATTAAAGAGCACGTTTGGCAAAAATTTGAGTTAAATAATTAATAATACATTTCCACAACCAGCCACAATATTTGTAATCTTGCCTTGGCTTTCTATCTGCAAAGAAATTTCTTTCAGTATGCTGTCTTTTAAAAAAAAAGAATTATTATATTTGAAATATTATTATATTTGTATTATATTTTATCCTTAATACGTACCACTATTACTTTTGTTACAGCCAAAAATGTACTGTATAAGGCCACACAAAAAAAATTTAACTGACTGGTCAAATTCAAAACAAGTTAATACTGGTGGGTTTGTAAGAACGCGAATAGGGGAAGGTACAAACCCCTTTCACTTTCTTAAAATGCAGTAAAAAATGAAATCTGTGATTTGTTAATTTGAAGCTTTATTTAGACAAAAGGACAAGGAAAAGACTTTCAGTGTTTTCAACAATAAGCTTAATTCTGTTTGTTAAATATAAACCAACTTAGAAATTGATGCCTATAACACTCTCAAAAAAAGTTGAGACAGAGAAGAATTTATCACTGGGTCACCGCACCTATTTTGTAGTTATACTTTTTAATCATTTTGGAATTGGCACATGAATCCAATGTTTTGAGCTTAATGATGAGCTCATGTGCCTATCTTCATCACAGTAGCATGGCAGTTTCTCAAACAATACCGCCTGAGGGCTCGATGGTCACGCACATTCAGCACCAGGTTCCACCATTGACCTTCACACATCAAGATTTCCCCTGACTCCCTGAATCCTTTCATGATATTATGAACTGTAGAGGATAAAAGACCTAAATTTTTTCTCACACTGAATTTGGACTCACTGACAGTTCTCACACACCTGAGTGTGTTCCAGCAATCAATTTCTTAATTGGTTTATATTTAACAAGTAGAATTAAATTCTTCACTTTCTTTGTCACTTTGTCTGTTAAAGAAAGGTTTGAGCACATTAACAAATTACAGATTTCAGTTTTTATTGAAGTGTCCCAACTTTTCTGGGAATGGGGTTTGTAAATAAGGATTCATTGATTGAGCCTGGGAGTTTGTGGGGTGTAATGTCCCAAAGAAAAAAAATTAAAACACAAAATGTCCAAATACAATAATTGTATAAACTGTCCATTTTCCTCTCAATACATTTTAGCCTTCTTTTCATTCCTCACAACAAGAGACTCTGAAGGCCACTCATGTCATTCAGCTACATTTGCAGGTCTTGACAATCATATTTGACAGTTGTTCTACCTGTGGAAGATCCAAATTTAGAAGACAGATTATGTTACATTTCTTTACAAGTAGGTTAAGGTTTCATTGCTGTATTGTAGTGAATAATGTTATTATACTGGCCTTATGTTGCCTCCCCACATAGTACAGGATGGGTAAAGGATCCAGGACCTGTGGCACACAGCAGGGTTGGGCTGATGCTCCAGGATTGTGATGTTTATACAGTGCCAGCACCTGTTTATACAAATGCATTTCCATACATGTTCTTATTGGTAGAACTAGAGCAGGGTTTGGGAGAATACACTGTGCAATTCTTATATGTTTATTATAAAATACTGCCCTAATCTTAAAAAATCTGTAAAGATGTACTGGACACTGCAAAGAATTGCTAGATGGAAAATCAGAAAGATTCTGTTTTTGTTGTTTTCAGGGCCAGACTACAAAACCTGCAAAGCATCAAACAGAAATATCTGCTTTAAATGCTGTGTCAAGGATTCACCAAGCTGTGCTGAATGGTTATAATTAGAAGAATTTAATCTATGGTGAAATAATAGTATCAGATTTTTTGAACGTTCAACTACATCACAAAAATGGCCAGCCTGGCTAAACAGGGACTAAATTTTGAAATGGTTGTTGCCCTTATATACACCAATCAGCCATAACATTAAATCACCTGCCTATTATTGCATAGATTGCCCTTGCATTGCAAAAAGTCTCTTGTTGGTAGGAAAGAATAGAAGAAATGCACATACACCCAGCCATCCACCTGCTAGTGATTTTAATGTTATGGCTGATCAGCACAATTAAGAATTAGATTTTTCCCCCTACAACACCATGCTTCTTTGTGTTTTATTTCTTACTTATAGCCTCATTAATCACACCTATTTTGTATGATTAGTTGCATCAGATCTATGTTCTGAAGTGACCTGAAATTCTGAAACATACATTTGGATGTGTTTTATTCCTGTTATACCACAGCAACAGTCTAACAGATAATCAACACCTTCTGACCTTCTGAGTCTAGAATTCAACAGCACTTCCAGGGATGGAAGTAATGAATCACAGTTACTCTTGTTACTGTACTTAAGTTGATTTTTTGTGTGTGTGCTTATACTTTTTTGAGTGTTTTTTACTTTTACTTAAGTATAATTTTACTTTTACTTAAGTGTGTTGATTTTGAGGTATTTATTTCACTATAATTTAAATTGCCTCAGGTACAGAGTAAACAAAAAAGTCTCCGTACTTGCCAAGAACTGTACCCACTGATGTATCCTTGGAAATAAATAAAGTTAGCTGGCTAGTGTGTCTTACTTAAGCTTAAGCTACAACAATACTAGAGGCATATATATATATACATAACATATATATGACATAACCTTGGCTTTATAAGTATATATTTAAGTAAATATTTTGTACTGACAACTGTGCTGACAACTTTTCAACTTTTCAACTAGATTTGGCAACTTGTTATACCCCTTTAGTGAATTTTATTCAAAGAGCCTAGCGACATACGCAGTGACTTTTTTAATTTTTTAAATGCATTACAGATATCCAGCTGTAATCACAGCTGCTGGCATATGAGATGGTTTGCTCAATTCACCATCAGTATAATGTCTGTGACTGTCTAGTGACTCTGTTGCACTTGTGACCAATCATTGTTTCCCAACATCCAATCACAGCTCACCACTGTTTGTCCAGCCCTCACACTTCATTCTTCATTTTTAAACTAACTTGCTTCTTTTGTCTACATTCTTCATAGAAATTTAGTATTTTGTGAATGCTTAAAAGTTTAATTATCCATGGTGTCATGAGCGAAAATGACACTTTTTTCTATAATAAATAAATTATTGAAGAAATAATTGGTAATCTTTTATTTTCTATTCTGATACAAAACATTCTTTTCCAGTCTATTCTGGTCTAAAGTAACTTTTACTCAAAGTAAGTATTAAATACATTACTTTTTAATTTAATAAGTAAACTATAAGTAATTTTATTTTCATATAGTATAAGTTATAATATCTTGATTTACGGTATTTGTCTACATCTTAAGAAAAGGCATAAAAATAAAGTTGGTTCATCTACGCATGTTACCTGTGAGTATTTATTTTCTGCATTCCAGACAAAGGAACAGGAGCCAATACAGTAGTTCGCATAGTAGCCAGAGGGTTCATGTATCCATTTCCAACCCAGGTCTTTACGGAAGTCTATATAAAGTCTTCTCACACAGCAAATGTCTGACTGCCTGGATAAAGCATAAAGAAGAGGCAGTGAGGACACTGAAATAGAGAGAAATGTAGAGAGAAGGCATGACAAAAAGCAATACAAGACAAAGGAAGCATCAAGCATAAGATATTTGTTTAGATTTTTTTATTTACTTCTATGGCATCCCTCTGTTTGTCTACTCATTAGCTGAGCTCCACTGTTATGTTCTGACCATCATCTCAACGTCTACAACTTCTGCTGCTCTGTTGGCATCGCTTGACGACCTTGCAACATTTATCGGGGGGAACAAAATGCAGACCTACTCCTTTTCAATTTCAGTCACCAGTACCCCCACTATTTGGACTATGTCATGGAAACCTGTTCAAGGAGTGGATGTCAGTGTTCTGCATGTGGGTCCCCAAACTGCTTCTCCATCTTTTTCATCCCGCCTGATTAACTTGGCTTTGCTTAACTGATAATGACTTACGGATTTAAGCTGCACTGTTTGATGACCTTATTGGACAGCATCATCTAGACATATTCTTTTTAAGTGACAACTGGCAAGTCACTACCAGGTAGGTGTGGTGATCTGACAGTATTATTTAAAGGCCTTAAAGGTTTCTGCCTCCATCACATCCATAATATTACTTGCCTATTGGCCACCTGAATGCTGAATGCTACAACTGAATTTCGGTCAGAATGCAGAGAGGTGCTGAATGTCATGAATTCTTTATCTTCATCTCTGGTTGTGCTTGGTGACTTCAATATTCACCTGGATTCTGTGTCCTCCCTATTTGTTGACTTTTTGGTGATGCTGAGTTGTTTTGGTTTAACTCAAAATGTGGACTTCCCTACCCATAAGCATGGTCATATTTTGGATATAATATGCTCTATAGGTTACTTGTTATTATTATTATTATTATTATTATTATTATTATTATTATTATTGAACAGTCCAAAAGTGCTCAACTCATAATAATATAAAAGTGCTCAACTCAGAACAAACTGCATCTCCTGTAGCTTGCCGTTTCCTCCTCGAGCTGAGATGACGGACACGCTCAGGAGGAAGTGACATTACCAGAATATGTGGCTTTGTCATTCTGGCTAGTAGAGTTGCTGTGTCTCCTCTCTCACTGGATAAGCCTGCATGTGCATCAGTCAATACAGAGTTTTAAAAATACTAAAAGCTCATACTCAGTATAATTGGATCAGCTTTTTATACATATACAAACCTGAAATTAAGAAAGGCATCTTTTTGTCATTTTCCCCACACCCACAATGTAACTTCACTTCTAATGCCCTTTCTTCTTCTGCAGGTGACACATCACAATTAATCAGTATTGCATGGTATACTTTTAAAAAATAACAACTTACGCTTAATTAAATTCTTGCCCCTATAGCCCCTATACCTGAGATATTAACTGATTCTGTGAAAGATTAAAAAAACTCACCAGGATTTTGCAGCCAGTGTTTCACAGTCTGTGTTACGTCAAAGGATATCCATTTGTCTTTCAACTTATTGGTGATTAAATGTGAATTCAGGTACTGAGCCTTATCCCCAGCCCCATGATAAAGCTCTAACCTCTGTTCTTTGCCAGGAGGTATTTTAGTGTCCTTAATGAGAAGACGGAGCTCAGCCTGGGAAACCATTCGGTCTAAGCCCAAAATGCCTTTCATTGCATTGACGTCAAACAGCATCACCATTTTATTCTTAACTACAAAAGACAAAAAAAAACAATGTGTTATCTTTGCTACTTCCAATCAAAATGTTAACACTGCACACTCCTTCCATAACTATTAACTACATTACTACATACAGGGGTTAGACAATGAAACTGAAACACCTGTCATTTTAGACCACAATTATTTATTAGTATGGTGTAGAGCCTCCTTTTGCAGCCAATACAGCGTCAATTCGTCTTGGGAATGACATCTACAAGTC
>JAOVYV010000019.1:15239958-15252422 GCA_025674545.1 Hassar affinis
TCACTTAGTGACCTGGCCACTATCCTGCAAGAAGAATGGCTTAAAATCCCTCTGACCACTGTGCAGGACTTGTAGATCGAATCGATGCTGTATTGGCTGCAAAAGGAGGCCCTACACCATACTAATAAATTATTGTGCTCTAAAACCAGGTGTTTCAGTTTCATTGTCTAACCCCTGTAGCTCATAGCTCCACCTTAATCCAGAGACCATGTGTTTTCGCGACAGAGTGGTTTTGCTTTTCATTTAAGCACGTATTCTGCATGTTACTATGGAAAAGCAAAGCATCGTGTGCATTGCATTTCACATTTTGGCACTGTAGTGATGGCTTTTCAGTTTGGCCCGAATTCCTCTCCATAGTGAAACCCTTATAATTACATTCATATATAATTATTAATGCATGGATTTAGTTTATAATGCAGCTGTTCACATATTAAGCACACATGTTCAATTATTATTATATTTGGAGATTCTTTTGTTCCATTTCCAGTTACAGAAACCTAAAACAGTTACACTGCTGGGTTTAAGCCCTCTTATTGTTAGACAGCTGTCTTATAGAATAAGTCAGTTTTAATTTAATTCAAGTATTTGAATTCCACAGGTGTGGACAGAAATCTGTACAGAGTTGTGTTAACTAACAGGAGTGAGATTATATCACACTTTATATCACACTGAATGTGTAGATATTTATTCCAATGCTCTACATTTTGTACGCTGTCTTTATAACTATGAGTAATTATTAATCAATACAATGTCCTTATTCTGCCTTCTGAATGTGGTGCTGATATTAAAATGTATTATATGTGTGTGTGTGTGTGTGTGTGTGTGTGTGTGTGTGTGTGTGTGTGCGCGTGCACAGGGCGTCTGAGTTGGCTTTTTCTCTTGATCCTCTCCCGCTGAGTGAGATTCCCTCTCCACCACAGGTCACTGAGGTCAGTGTGTTTAATTGATCCGAGCAATCACAACACTCCTCATTATTTACAGATTATATGAATGGTGTTGATCAGCATGAAATGAAATTTGTTTATGGTAAAAATGACTCACAAATTAGCCTTTTGTAAGGCAACATCTAGATGAATCCATTCAGAAGTTAGCAAAACTGTATCTTGTTGTATGTTTGTTTTAAAATAGAAAGCTAAGTGCTGCCCCGTGTCTCTGTGTTTAGGATGAAGCCCATGACCTGGACGCTTTGTGCTTGGCAAAGTCGTATTTTGATCTAAAGGAATATGACCGTGCAGCGTATTTCCTGCGGGACTGCCACAGTCAGAAAGCATATTTCCTCTACATGTACTCACGCTACCTGGTGAGGCATCACTGTCACATGTCAATAGGCATCACATTATTCATGCCAGGTTGTGAGAAGTGTGTTCTGATCCCTTGAGCATCGCTCTGAGCATTTGTTTTTTTGTATCTTTCAGTCAGGAGAGAAGAAGAAGGACGATGAGACGGTGGACAGTCTGGGTGAGAGACTCACACGTTCAGGCTGTTTTTAAGCAGTTTTTTGCAGTTTATGAAGTATTTTAAGTCAAGTCAAATTTAACTCGAGTTGGTTTTATTGTCATTTCAACCATATACAGAGTGTACAGTGCACAGGGAAATGAAACAACGTTTCTCCAGGACATATGGTGCTACATATAACTAAACAGTACTACGTAAAATGTCTGTGTGCAAACTAGTGCAGGGCAAACAGTACAGACAATGCGAACAGGACAACAGGTGAATTGAGGTATGTACAGGTAGTGTGAGGTATTCGTAGTAAAGTGCAGTTCAGTGGAGAATGTAAACATGAAATAGCAGCAGAAAACTGCTGCAAAGTTGAAGGGGGGGTTATGAGTGTGTGTTTGATCCAGTTCAGATATATTTGAGGTGTGTGCTTTGTGTTTAGTCTAGTCACTGGCTTTTGAGGAGTCTGATGGCTTGAGGAAAATAGCTGTTACATAGTCTGGTTGTGAAGGCCCGAATGCTTTGGTACGTCTTCCCAGATGGCAGGGGAGTAAAGAGTGTGTGTGAGGGGTGTGAGCTGTCAGCCACAATGTTGGTGGCTTTCCGGATGCAGCATGAGGTGTAAGTGTCCATGATGGAGGGGACAGAGACACCGATGATCTTTTCAGCTGTCCTCACTATCCTCTGCAGGGTCTTGCAGTCTAAGACAGTGCAATTCCTAAACCAGGCAGTGATGCAGCCACTCAGGATGAGAATGGGAGGTGGGAGGCATGCTTTCATCAACCTTTGCAGAAAGCAGAGGCGCTGCTGGACTTTGTTATGGAGCTGGTGTTGAGAGACGAGGAGAGGTTCTCCGTTAGGTGAACACCAAGAACACCAAGAAAACTTTCGTTTTGTCTGCGTTCAGAGACTGGTTGTTGAGTCTCCACCAGTTCGTTAGTCATTGCACCTCCTCCCTGTATGCTGACTTGTCATGCTGATGAGACCCACCACGGTCTGGTCATCTGCAAACTGTGGTTTAAGCCAAGCAATGCTGCACGGTCATGAGTCAGCAGAGTGAACAGCAGTGGACTGAGCACACAGCCTTGAGGAGCTCTAGTGCTCATTGTGGTGGTGCTGGAGATGTGTGGAACGGTTGGGGTGATACGCAAACTGCAAGGGGTCCAGTGAGGAGGGCAGCTGGGTCTTGATGTGCCTCATGACAGGCCACTTCCTGATTGGGTCTTATCACTCGCAACATTCCTTCCCTGGTTCGTCACGCTCTTATAACATGACTCTTTCCCAGTAGAAAACTAACAACATCAGCCCCGAATACCAGTGGTGAATGTAACATGGATAATGAATTACAATGTGTGTGTCCAGTGAGTTCCTGTTCTGATATCCAGTGTATGTGAATGGTCATGTGATATTCAGGTCTGTTAGCATGGACGAAAATTATTTCTGTTACCGAGCAGAAATGCTCAGCTGTGTGGAAATTTTTGTTTTAAAATGAAAGTGTATTAGTGTGGACATAGGCTGGGTCTCACTTGCTGTGTGTGTGTGTGTGTGTGTGTGTGTGTGTGTGTGTGTGTGTGCTTGCGTGCGTGCTTGCGTGCGCATGCATGCGTGTGCACAGGTCCTCTGGAGAAGGGTCAGGTACGTAATGAAGCTCTGAGGGAACTGAGAGTGGAGCTCAGCAAGAAACACACTGCTGGAGAACTGGATGGATTCACACTCTACCTGTAAATACACACACTTGACATACACTTTTTCATTCTACCTCTTAAAGCAGTACCTCAGCTTCAGCTGTATATATATTGTAGTTTAGTGTTTGAAACTTGTTGCTGTAGCACAAGGCTGTGTGTGTGTTGTTTTTGGTGTACTTCAGATCTCACTGGTTTCCAGTTCATTTTACGATTGCCATTAATCAGAAGAAACTTATCCAACAAAACGAACTGAATTATTCAGTAATTATTTCCCCACTGATATAAGCATGTACAAAGATCAGTTGAGTGAAGAAATGTAAACAAGACTCCAGTAAGTCAAACACCGCAAATGACTTTTACCTCAGGTGATGAGGCAGAGACTGATGTAGATGATGCTGGTAATCAAAATGATAACAAGCAGTTCAAAGCGTATGCTTTGTATTCTATGTATTATGTATGCTTACATATTATTCTTCAAAATTGGCAATAATGTTTTTCTGCATAAGTAGATTAGATTTTAAATGTAGAGGTTGGTGAGGAGTCTTTCAGTCCCTTTGTCATAATTAATATCCTAGGACTTCTGGTTGAAATATGTTTTAAAGAGACACATAGTTTAACCATTTTAAACTGAATATAATCGAACTACTATATGAGATAGAAAGGCTGGCCACCACCTTTGTATGCGTGTGACTGTGCGTTCGTATAGGTACGGGGTGGTGTTGAGGAAGTTGGATCTGATGAAGGAAGCAGTGGATGTGTTTGTAGAGGCGACACACTCTCTCCCTCTGCACTGGGGCGCCTGGCTCGAGCTCTGCAATCTCATCACCAACATTGACATGGTACACATTCAACACCACACACTGTCTCTCACCACCACATGCTCTCTCTCAACTCTCTCAACATAATCTCTGACACTTATAACATCTAGACCTGGGTTTCTGCTGTGTCAAAAGTGCTACCTAAATCATGTCTGCATTTAATACCATACACATGTAACACAGTCTCCTTAATGCCATACCGACTTAACACCATGCACACACTCACCATCACTGACAACAGTCAGCTCTTCAGCTCCATCCCCAGTGTGAAGAAGCTGCCAAGTAAATTCACTCCACATTTAATAGAGATGGAGACTCGCGTTAGCGAAACGCAAACAGACTTTGACTACTTCTGTCTCTCTGTCTGTGTGTCTGTATCTGAAGACTCTGTGTGTGTGTCTGTATCTGAAGACTCTGTGTGTGTGTCTGTATCTGAAGACTCTGTGTGTGTGTCTGTATCTGAAGACTCTGTCTGTGTGTCTGTATCTGAAGACTGTCTGTCTGTGTGTCTGTATCTGAAGACTCTGTGTGTGTCTGTATCTGAAGACTCTGTCTGTGTGTCTGTATCTGAAGACTCTGTCTGTTTGTCTGTAGCTAAGGATACTGTTTGTGTGTCTGTAGCTGAAGTCTCTATCCCTGCCTGACTGTTGGGTGAGGGACTTCTTCATGGCCCACATGTATACTGAGCTGCAGATGATTACAGAAGCACTGCAAAAATACCAGAGTCTGAAGGAGGCTGGATTCTCCAAGAGTACCTACATCATCTCCCAGATCGCTGTCGCCTACCACAACATTAGAGGTCTTTATGATCATCAACATTTTTTTCAACACCTTTTTGTGTTCTAGTAAGAACACTTTATAGTGATTGTATTTGTGTGTGTGTGTATGTGTGTGTGTGTGTACACAGATATTGACCAGGCATTGGTTCTGTTTAATGAGCTCCGTGAACAGGATCCATTCCGCATTGAGAACATGGACACGTTCTCTAACATGCTGTATGTCCGGGTGAGAAAACTCTCATCTCATATTTGCGTCACACCTCCATAGTGTTTAATAAAAAGCATACAGGGAAACACAGGACATTTGGATTTATAACACGCTGATGACATGCCTCTGAGATTTGATTTAACACGGCAACAGAAGTTGACAGAAATTTAATTGGTTACTGTAGGTCAGAATTGTCAGAAACAGCGAATATTTCTCCATTGGTTAGAAAAATGATAACAGGAGTGATGTCATAAATGATAACCAGCACCTGTCCTATATTAGTGTTGTTGGAGCTGAACAGTAATTGACTGGCTTTACATGCAGAGTGTATCCAGCTTATACCTAGACTATGACTAGGATAAAGTTGAAGTTTTATGAATGTATTAAAGACTGTTCTCAAGGTCAATGGAAAAAACTTGGCTCTGTGTGTGTGTGTGTGTGTGTGTGTGTGTGTGTGTTAGAGCATGAAGCCGGAGCTGAGCTATCTCGCCCACAGCCTAGTAGAAATCGACAAGTACAGAGTGGAGACCTGCTGTGTCATTGGTCAGTAATTACACACACACACTAAAAATTACATGAACATCTCACTATACGCAGTTTCACGTGTTCATTTATATAAATTATTTGTATATATACACACAAATGGTTTCTAATAGACTTTAAAGCTGGTCACAGGTCATTGACTGATATTCAGCACCCAGAGAGGAGCAGCAGTGTGTTATTGTGGCAGTGTTAATTTTAAGTGTTAATTATAGGTAATTACTACAGTATGCGCTGTCAACATGAGAAAGCGGCTCTGTATTTCCAGCGAGCGCTTAAACTGAGCCCTCGCTGTCTCGGGGCCTGGACACTGATGGGCCACGAGTACATGGAGATGAAGAACACATCTGCTGCCATCCAGGCCTACAGGTAGAATTAACACACCATAATTAACACTGTCATTCTGCTGGTACACTAAATACCACCCAGGCCTACAGGTACAGTTAACACACCATAATTAACACTGTCATTCTACTGGTACGCTAAACACCATCTAAGCTTACCGGTACAATTAACACACCATAATTAACACTGTCGTTCTACTGGTACGCTAAACACCATCCAGGCTTACCGGTACAATTAACACACCATAATTAATACTGTCATTCTGCTGGTACACTAAATACCACCCAGGCTTACCGGTACAATTAGCACACCATAATCAACACTGTCGTTCTACTGGTACGCTAAACACCATCCAGGCTTACCGGTACAATTAACACACCATAATTAACACTGTATAAGTCTATAGTTGTAACTAACACACTCTATTATACTTCATCTAGGTGAAAACACACGTTACACAGCATGTTATATTATGTGTTGTATGTTCATTCCACTACAAGGTCAGTTTGTAGGTGCATAATTACTGCACAAAGTATTGGCACCCCTCTAACCCATCTGTCACTACTCATTGTACATTTGCTAATGGACCTGTGTGAATTGGTGGCACTGACAGAATGGTTGAGTGTATTCTGTTTGTTGTGTAATAGTATATTGTTTTATATTACAGGTATTGTAATGCTGTGTTTGTTTGTGTGTAAAAGGCATGCAATCGAGGTGAATAAGCGGGATTACCGGGCATGGTATGGGCTCGGTCAGACTTATGAAATCCTCAAGATGCCCTTCTACTCGCTCTACTACTACAGGAAAGCTCACCAGCTCAGGTGTGTATTGTACCTATGTCTGTGTGTGCATGTGTTGTAGATTGATGGTCAGTTTACAATTGCAGTGCACATGTGGAGTCACTCATTCATAATAAAAAAGCAAGCAAGTTGCATGTCATTAAAGTGGTCACATGAAACTATTGGTGTTAGATGGAGAAATGTGTTTGTGGCCAAATCTTCTTTAGCTTTAGCTAGATGTGTTTCTAATCATGCAACATTGTATACATGACTGAGGGTTTTTACTGCAAAGAAGGGCGTTTTGCTAGTCTTTTACATAGTAATGGTTGTTTGGCTTGAGTGAGTGCTACTGACATTTTTTGGGTCACTTGGTGGTCACAGATAACTTAGCAAACTTCGAAAGAAGAAAAAAGAAATGCTGTTACTCATGTTCTCGTGTGTGTTTCAGGCCCAATGACTCCCGCATGCTAGTAGCTCTTGGGGAATGTTATGAAAAACTCTCACAGCAGGTCGAAGCTAAAAAGGTCAGGCGCTCTGAACGTTGTACTAAATTACATTTATGCCAAAGTCGGTGGTGCTAATATGGTGTGTGTGTATGTGTGTGTTTGTGTTGCAGTGTTACTGGCGAGCATATTCAGTGGGAGATGTGGAGAGAATGGCACTGCTCAAACTTGCCAAGTATTCTGCTCATTATTCTTCTTCTTCTTCTTCTTCTTATTATTATTATTGTTGTTGTTGTTGTTGTGGGTAAAGCAAAGTGTTTTGTAACAGATGTGTGTGTTAGTGATGAACACAATGTCCATGAGTTTAGTGTGTGTATGTCTGTGTGTCTGTGTCCATGTCCAGGCTTCATGAGCAGCTGAACGAGTCGGAAGACGCGGCTCAGTGTTACATAATCTACATCCAGGACATTTTCTCCTGTGGGGTAAGTGTGTAATGCTGCAAGAGTTTTACTGCTATGAAAGTCAGCGTTTGTTGTTGTGAGGGTGAGTGTTTAATGTTGGGAACATGTTTAAGGCTATGAGTGTTAATTGTTGAGAGGGGGAGTGTTTAATGCTGTGATGATGAATGTTGTATGCTGTGAGTGTGTAGTGTTTTGAGGGTGAGTGGTTAGGCCTGTGAGTTTTTGTTGCTGTCAGGGTCTCTGTTAATGCCATCATGTTGAGTATGTAATGCTGTAAGCATTTAATCCTGTGATTAAGGCATCTGTAAGTGACATTATTTTTTAATAGATATGGTTTAATAGATGGTTTGGAAAAAAAAAAGTATATTGGTGCCTAAATATACAGTAAGTACTTAAGAATATTATCACTAAATCCAACTGAAGATGTTTAAACAAGTATTTAAAAACACTTTTTAAAAAAAAATCTGATCAAACTGACTGATCAACACCATGAGAATGAATATAAATCCACTATCTGTGCTGAGGAATTAATTAAACACCTACAAACTGCACTGCATGAGGAAAAGCTGATAAACTAGACGTGTGTAAGTTGTTAAACCTGTCCATTTATGTGTGTGTGTGTGTGTGTGTATGCAGGAGCAGTTGGAGCATGTGGAGGTGAGCACTGCGTTGCGTTATCTTGGTCAGTATTACTTCAAGAACAAAATGTATGACGATGCATCACTGTGTGCGCAACGCTGCTGCGACTACAATGAAGTGAGTATCTCTCTCTCTGTCTCTCTCTCTCATAGACACACACCATAATGTGATGTGGTGTCTGCAGCAGAACAAGTGCACTATTGCTGTATACTTTATGTACTAGTTGTTCATTTCAGTAGGAACACCAGCTCATTAATGCAGTTCTCCAATCAGCCAATCATGTGGCAGCAACACATAAATGCATAAAATCAAATCAATCAGATACAAGTCAGTTTTGATTGTTTCAGAAACTGATCTCTGGGATTGTTACACACCAGTCTCTAGAGTGTTCATGGAATAGTGTGATAAACAAAAAACATTGAGTGAGCAATGTGTTCTATGGGTGGAAATGCCTCGTTGATATGAGAGGTCAGAGGAAAATGGCCAGTTTGGTTTGAGTTGCCAGAAAGGATAATAGTAACTTGTATAATCACTCCTTACAGTCGTGGTGAGCAGAAAAGGATCTCGGCATGTAAAAAATATAGAATGCTTGAGGTGATGGTGCTACAACAGCAGAAGACAACCTTGGGTTTCACTGTTGTCAGCCAAGAACAGGAATCCGAGTCTGTCACGGGCACTGAGTCACCCATGACTTGCTGCCACATGATTTGCTTATTGGTTAACTGCATGGATGCACAGGCATTCTGTCTAAAGTGGATGGTACTATATACTATACATGCACTATATTTAACATCACAAAAATATGAACAGGATTTGCAAAAGACATGGACACAAGTGTGTGAACACAATACTGTGTGCAAGTATGAATATGTGGAGTTACAGAGGTGTTCACTAGAACCACACACACACATCATCCATCATTAAACATGTTGTGCAGCACTCGCAAAGCTTTTAAACTGAGACCTTTGGTGTGTTTGCATAGGCACGTGAGGAGGGAAAAGCTCTGCTGCGTCAGATCTCAGCCGTGCGGGAACAGGGAGAATCATCGTCAGAGCAGAGTGTGTTCAACCCGCTGAACACGGCCACACACACGTTGCAGAGTGTGTACAACACCACCACACCCATTCGCAGAGTGTCGCCTCTCGACCTGTCCTCCATCACACCCTGACACACGCACACCCCTATACACATAGTTTTCATGAATCGTCTGATTATCCTGTACAGATTGATATTTTCAGTTTGCTCAGAAATAACCTGTATGTGTAAATTGATTAAGAAAAATAAAGTTTTCCATTTTTGAGACATGCTAAAGGTGGATGACCATGAGAAAGTCATGGCTGTATCTCGGTTTCAGCAGTGTGACTGTTTCAGCAGGAAAAAGCTGATGATCAAGAATGATGAATCCAGGGAACTTGATTAACAGCACCTCCTTCTGGTATTAAAACAGAGCTGTAGTTCAGATCATGTTACTATGAGCTCTGAATCTCTAATACATTTACATTAATGGCATTTGGCAGACACTCTTATCAACAGTGACTTACAGTTATCTCATTTATACAACTGAGCAGTTGAGGGTTAAGGGCCTTGCTCAAGGGCCCAACAGTGGCAGCTTGGTGGTGCTGGCATTTGAACTCATGACCTTCTGATTAGTAGTCCAATGCCTTAACCACTGAGCTCCCACTGCCCCCTAATACAATTCAACAGTCAGGTTCTGGAATGAAAAAAACCCAAACATCTCAGAGCAGATGGTTGTCATATCTGAGACTTTTATCACATGATGTCTCACACACACACACACACACATTTCACAGCTGTGCTTTAAGGTTACGCTGCCACAAAACAGATACATCCAGTATGTGTGTGGATTAAAAACATTCCCAGTCACCTCTGTATCAGTGAACGTCTTTTATTCGGTCCACAGTAAGGTTTCTTTTACACAGAACTCATATGAACATTGAAGTGTTTAATGAACTGCATAAAGATATGAATACAGATTTATCATATCACGGTGTGTCATTACTACATAACCAGTCAATAAACCAAATCACACACAACTAACAGCATAAACACAGTGCTCGTCTCAGACTTGAAGAGTAAATATAAAATATATAAAAATATAAAGGAGAAAAAACTGTGTAACAGTGTGCATATACACAGCTAGACTAATTGTGCTAATCTCTTACAGATGTTGCGCAAAACTGTACAAACTGCTGGCATTAAAGCTTTAAACGTTATTAAAAGCATTTTACTCCACAGGGAACATCTAAAGAATATGTTCAGTTCACACTTTACATTACAAGTCACATATTAATTATACTGTTAGTCAGTCACTGATTAGCCACAGCTGATTAGTGACTTATGAAGTGAATGCCAGATAAAGAGAACTAACTGTATATTTCTGTCCTTGTTAACTATCTCCCAGTTAGTCTTTTTAAATTTATGGATCAGTCCTGCTCAATAAGAAACCAATAATTTGTTGAATGAAGAATTATTAAATAAGCTGTATATATGACTGTATATACAAAATATTACAATGTTATGTAAAATTTTGTGTATAAAATAATGCTGTATTTATTAGCATGATGGTTATCACACTTATGATCTATTAATTAATAGTTAAATGTGGAAATCTGGCCATGTCCTGCTCTCTAGCTTAATGAACAAATTGTTACGGGAACTAAGGCGTAGTGGGAGAATTGATTTATAGTTAACAGTACATATATAACAGGAATGTATAGTATGAACAGAGGGAAAGCTGCTGCCCCTGAATCTGTAAAGCTTGCCTAATTAAGCATTCTGCTGTACAGTACAGGTTCCCAACCCTGGTACTGGAGAACCTGCATTTTAAGAGGTCCCTGCTCCCTTAGACACACTTTGCCCCAAGAAGGGCTGTTAATTACCTGACTAGTTAGATTAGGTGTGCTAATAGTTAAAGGTTCTTAACATATCAACTGAATACATGTGAGAAGAATCAGGAGTCAGGGGAGTGTCATTAGAACCTGCCTCTGCGAATGAGGGCGGGGCTGGGTGGGGGAGAGGGTTGGCGTGAACGCAGTATGCGGGCATACGGTGTCGTGGACTCTGCCTTCTCTTTCATTTTGCTGCTATGTGACGGCATGAAGAGCCGCAGGAACGGCCGCTTCCCTGGGGGTTGGTTTTCCACCATCGCCATGGCAACTCCACATCCCCGCCTACTGCAGGAGCTAGGGGTGCCAGGGGTAGTAGGGGTGAAAGGTCGCTTAAGATCTGCCAGAGTCTCATCTTTGCGATGGAGCTGAGCTTTAAGGAGCTGCAGGGTCGAGTGAAGATCCATCAGCATCTGATCCTGAAACAAACACACACGCACACAAAGTGAGCACAGCATGTGTGTCTGTACATGTTTGTTAAATGTTGAGTTAGTAGAGTTAAGGGTGGTGCCACGCGTGTGTGTGTGTGTGATACCTGTTTGAAGAGTGTTGAGTCGGCGTTGTTAAGAGCTGTGCGCAGTTTTTCTCCGTCAGTATAATGACAGCACGCTCGCTCTCCAGACTGTAGCTTCAACACCAGTGTGCGCAGATCAGCACGCAACTGTCTTAGAGTCTACACACAAACACACAGAGAAAAACATCAGGATAAAGCTCTAACACAGGAGCTTAACACAGGAACACTAACCCTCTCCCTCTTCCCTGCACTGACAACTGTGATAACTCTGTAGCCCCCAGTATAGGGGTTGGTGTTTAGTAATGAATTTGGTTCACTCTATAAACATTGTGGTTTTGTCACATACTTCATTGACTATATAGGGCACATTTCCTCTTTGAGCAATGCAGTGCATTATGGGTAGGCTGTAGGATTATGGAGCACTAACCCTCTAAACTATTTGAGCATCTACAGTACATTTACACTACGTGCTCAAATAGGTGCACTATATGATTACACACCTTCTGTCCCTCAATGAGTTTGCGCTCTGCATTTGCAGTCAGACTTGAGGCTCCTGGATGATCCTGAAAACGCTTCAGCTCTGAGGAAGATAAGACAGAGAGGTGAGGCATAGGTGTAATACATAGAGATGAATGAGAAACGTTTAGGACTGGTGAATAGGCTTGTCAGTCATCTACCCTCCAGTTCCCATGGCAACCATAAACAGAGCAGGAAAACTGCCACTTTGTTGTTATTGGTTAAAAAAAGGGTTATACTTTTCAATCAGAGACCGCATAATTAACCCCAATATTATTAACCTGCATTAGTGTAAGTTATATAATATCATTATAATAAATATACAGGGGTTAGACAATGAAACTGAAACACCTGTCATTTTAGTGTGGGAGGTTTCATGGCTAAATTGGAC